>JAUKPP010206028.1:3622-14031 GCA_032273245.1 Phyllaplysia taylori
CCCCCGCCCCCCCCCCCGCGAAATCGAATGGTCCAATAAATGTGTAGTTTGAGACTAGCCATGAAGCAAATTCAAGCTTTCAGCTCGTTTGAAATCTAATATTCATGTATATCTCCTATTACTTGGCTTAAAATGCATAATGATAGTGTCACTGTCTCCTTACGGAAGTCGTATTTGTAGTCTTTGCTAGCCCGCATATATCGACTCACTAACAGAGTCGGGCGAAAAGTTGTTTTCTTTGTGGGTCGAAGGTTTTGTTTGGTTTCAGTTTTTCGTCCCTTGCAACACTGTCATTTATTAAGGGACGGGGTACTTCGACCCTGTCTGTCAGGGCCAATCCGGGCTGAGAGGGATGAATCCCAGAGGAAAAATCACAGATGCCCGTCTGCACGTGGGATCGAGCTCGGATCTTCCACGTGATAGGCGAAGAGTCTAACCTTTGCACCACAGACACCAGTCGATCGAAGGCTAAAGTTGATTAATGTACATGGCGCAAAGAAAACCCTCATACTATCACAGACAAAAAGAAAGAGAATATTCTAACAATATTCGATTATGTGCAAATGGCACAAGTAAATGACGTATTCGTTTAGTTGGATTAAAAAACCCAGACTCTTCTTTTCCCAGGCCTACAACGCCATCTGTTTCTCCTGGTCACAGAACACTCTCGTATTAATGTTAAATTGTTGCCGGGTATTTAAATCGTCTAGGCTCATAAACCACGTTTGGGTCATCAGTGGGCACTGCGAGGAAATTCAAATGGAATCGATCTTGACCTAAATCTACATGAAACGAGGTTTCCTTACAATAACGTTAATCTATCTTATTCTTATACTGCAGTACATTTATCCGACAACTGTTCTATTCTTCCGAGAAAACACAGTGTCATCAGAAGTTTTAACAGTTGAATACGCTCCTGGGTGCAGGAGGGTCAGCAATTCTAATATTTCTATGGATTTTGGACATAAGCTTTTTTTGTTTTTTTGTTTTTTTTGTTGGAGAAATTGAACGGTGATATGATTAAATATCATTTAGCCTCAAGACAGCATGGGGACATGTCAACCGAACAGGGCTGAGACCAACTTAGAACTGACCTAATTCTGTCTGTTGAGTTTTGAAATTTCATCCCGCCACGGAAGACTTGTGATGAAACATTGCAAGCAACCCAGGACAAGTCAGTCGGACAACTTTGCTCTTTATTCATAACTAATGTAAATCCCCGTTCGTTGCACGGGTACGGTAGTAGTAGTGGATTATATACTATTAATTTTGTCGCTACCATAATGATGGTAGGCCATGGACCTAGTATCTTAGCATACTTTTCTTAGACACTTTGCCCACTGCCATAGTAATTGGAACCGACGCTTGGAACTTTTCCCAATCCCCCAGAACCTTCAACCCAGGAAAGCAATTTTTCCGATTTTTAAAAAACGCGCTCATAAGCACTTGTTCTGAAAGCCGCTTTCATAGTAAAAGTATGGAGAAGCTAAAAACATAGTGTAGACCAAATTTTCCAGTGAGCGTTAATAAAATAATTAAATTTGTAAAAATTAAAGTACATAGAGTTAAGAGTTGAAAAAGAACATGATTAAACTGTGGGGCAAATTAATCCAGTGTAAATTTTTTCAGTCCTTAGGTTTTAGTGGTTTTTTAGTTTTTCGCGACACCAACACCTACCCAACAGAAATAGTATTAAGCATAGATTACGCGCGCCACAGCCGGAGGAAGGATGTTACTAGAATGCTTCGTCAAAAGAGGAGCGCAGGCCCGATGGAGCAGCTGAGAGATGGGAGGGAATGCAGTAAAACGTAAATGCTTCAAGTATTTGAGCAGTTACTTCCCCTATGTAACATCATCCCGTCCGTCTCTCTGTCTCGCTTTCTCCCTCCACATCATCGATCTGTTTATCTAATTAGAATACAATTATATCTCGTCATCTCTTTATTTTTATCTGTCTTTTCTTTATGCCCACGCCCGATCTCTTGCCGTTGCTTGTTGTTCTCAACATGTTTGAATTGACTCAGTGGATTTTTTTTCTTTTAACATATGAGTTTTGAGACTTGGGAATTTCCAGCCTCGATGAGATCACTGTTCAGATTTGCGCAGTACATTATAAGATATTCCAATAGCTATATCTCTCTGTGAGAAAAGCGTTTTGCTGAAATATTTATTAAGGGATACCGGTTCAAGCTTAGCTTTGGAAGTGAAGAAAGTGCAAAGGCATTAATGATAGATGGAGAAAGAGGGCACTTTGAAAGGAATTAAAGATAGAGACACACAAAACACATATATAGAGAGTGAGGGAGGGAGAGATAGATAGATAGATAGATAGATAGATAGATAGATAGATAGATAGATAGATACATAGATCGATAGAGAAAGAGAGAGAGAGAGAGAGAAAGAGAGAGAGAGAGAGAGAGAGAGAGAGAGAGAGAGGATGTGAGGGAGGAAAAAGGTAGCTTTCCGTAATGAAAGTAATGTCCATTTTGCCTCATCGTTAAGCGATTTCCTCGTTGACAGCCCCCCCCCCCCTCCTCCCTAAACGAACACACAGACACAAAAATCGCAAAAATGTTGTCCCTGACCACTACATGTACCGCCACAGGCAACCTCATGCAGTTACAACCCAGGCAGTCTCAAGGAGGGTCAAGGAGTCAAAAGGAAAATATTTCAGTTTGTATCATGCATCCTCGCCTTATATCTTACCATTATAATTTTCTAAACGCGTAAGTCTGGGAATTTGAAAATTATACAATATTTCATCTAAAATCTGTCTTTGGCAATTCTCCATCAACCAGAGAAGTATTACAAGGCGCTGACCACAGGAAATAATAAATTGTAAATTTGAATTAACATGTCGTGCCGCTAGTGGTAAGAGATGTTTGGAACAAACCTTCATTTCCCGCATTAAATTTGTTGAAGTAGACTTACGCGCTCAGAGAATTGCAGCGACGAACAACTATGATCCATCTCCAATGACTTCTTCAGTCGAATTTGGGATACCTACAGCTTATCAAATAATGTAGATGGTACAGGTTGGACTTACACGAAAAGAGTAGATGGACTGAAGCAGCTCCAACATGACATCGTCAATTATTTTAATTAATTGATTGAACAAAAACTAAACAGCAGGCGGAAATTCTCAGCGTGGCCATCCAAATACGCTCAAAACATTGAAAGTCACTATACAAGACAGTTTTGATTTAATCTGGTGCAATATTTCTAAAGGAGAGATCATACATAAAGGGAAATTAGTCTATGGTTGGTTGGTTGTTTGTCGAGGTTTTACGACACTGTCGACCGTAATGGCGCGTTTCTGGTTAAAAATCGTTTCCATCAAACCACGTTTTTTAACGAGTAAACACACTTTTCAATCACCAGATTGTTTGACGGTGTTCATAGGACTATTATCCATCTATAGCTTAACAAAAACGAGTAAGGACAATCAGTACGTCATAATAATATAGCCTATCTTAAATAAGGCTGTAAACTTTGGGCGCATAATGCTATCTGTGCATGACTTCGGAGTGCAAGTTATTACAGCGGACGAAATTGCTCTCCGAAATTTCACGCTTTCTCTAACACCGAGGAGAATACTCTGATAGAAGAATTTGCATTTTTCTCATTTGAAGCAATCCTCTGGCAAGGGCTCAGATATTTTCGGCTTGTCTGAGCTCTTCTCTGAGGTTTGCCACTCTTTATGTATGAAGTACGGCAGGAGACGCTGGCAGTGCGATCCATTGAAGCCTATACATTGAGAGAGAGAACTTGCATCATTTATAACGCATTGCGTTTCTAAAAGTTCAGTTGGCTTAAGAAATGCCGCAGAGAATTCAAAGAGTGTTTCTCTCTCAGAATTATACACGATGGGGCGCAAAATTTATGAACGTAGGGGCTGTTTTCTAGCTTTTTTTTTCTAGCATAATATGGTACGTAAAGTATAAAACGATATAACTTTACCTAACTCATCCAAACTTGAGCACAAGGAAAGCCAGGACACAAAGATGTATAAAAACGTCTTCACAACATGTTTATGACTGGTTAGGTTTAGTTACCAGTTTTACGCCCCCTGCAACACTGTAAGGCCATTTAAGAGACGAGCTACTTCGACCCTGCCTGTCAGGGCCAACCCGGAATGAGAGGGAAAAATCCCAGCAAAAAAAAAAAAAGCCCACATCGCCCGCGCTCGGGATCGAACAGGGGTCTTCTGCATGACAGGCGAAGAGTCTAACCATTACATCACAGCGCCGGTCATGGTTTTTTTTTTTATCATTGTTTATTGAAACAAGGTGAGTGGTGCAAAGCAAATGACCTTTGGTGAAATTGAGAAGCAGGAAGTTAAAGCAAGCAAACAGAACAATAAACAAACAAAAGAAAAACATATGTAATGGGAAAACAGAGAAAAGGATCTACTTGTCACATTCCTTAGATGGACAGAACGAGGATTTCCTAAAATATGTACTGGGACCGAAATGTCATTTCCCCCAAATTCGAAAAGGTTGAGAAAAGTCATTTAGGCTTACTACTGAGATTTTCCTGGGGAAGTCGGAATTATTTCCCCAGCATGCCAGTTTTCAAACAAACAAACAACAATCGTTCTTTTCCTTCAAGCGAAAGAGTAAAAAGAGGCAGGTAATTAATGTCTTTACGGCACAATAATATGTTGTACCCAGATAGAAAAAATAGACAAAAGCAGTAATCCTCTCACACTTTTTTTCTTTCTTATATTATGTCTACAAAAAGAATGACGGCAATAACCAAGCTAAATGAGCTTTTCTCGGAATTACAGTCATCCGCTGATCAGATTGATTAAATCGGATAAAAACGTTGACAAGGGTATGCACGAGAAAATAGGTATTTCTGAGAGGCTTATGCGTTTGTTGCATTAGCAAAAGTGTGTGTGTGGAGGGGGTGGGGCGGCAATTTCCGTATTTTCAATAAGAAAATCACTTGTAGATTGAAAACCGATGAGTGAGATGGAGAAAACGCAGATTTCTTTCCCCTTTCCTTATTGGGGCTGTACTGACGCAAAAGCATGGCCCATGATTGGGGATTTTGGCGGAGCCTCTATCAATTTCCTTTTTGCCTTATATACCAGTAAGAACTTTTCATATCGTACGTCTTATCCCGTTGTTCATTATTCGTAAACAAAACTCAGATTTGAAATCACATAATTGCGCACATCTTTGGACAATAACAGAGCTAGTTGTAATTCGAAGACACGATTTTGATAAAGTTTTTCTAACTGCAGTGCATTAAACATTAATTAGAGGAAAATTATAAACATGGGATGAGAGAATTGCAGCGACAAACTGCTGTGGTCCATATCCAATGATATCTTCAGTCGAATTTGAATGCATGTATGATACGTTTCAGATACGATCTGATTGGCCGCCAGACAATGATTAGCTAGTCGTTTTGAGCCGCCACTATTACATCTCCCTTACATTGTGTTATAAAAACACCCAGTTCGCTTCTCAGCGAGAGTGAAAAAAACCCACCAAAAAAAAGGGAAAAAAACCCAAACCCAAAAATCACGAGCTAACCAACCTGAGGCAAAAAGAAACTTCCCTCCTCCTAAAAAAACCCACCAGCAAAAAACCCATAAAACCCCCACGGAAAATCGCCCACAAAACAAACTCAAAACAAAGACACATTTAGTTAAATTTTAGACCGAGCTCTTCCTATAGCTGACATAAAAACAAACATCCTTTTTTATGACGTCACATACTGTCTTGCACAATGTCCAATGCAAAAGTGTAACTTCAGCGTACTGAGTGTGTCGCAAAATATCCCACATTCATTTGCCTTTCCGCGAGACAGCAGAGACTTCATGTATTGCTGTGTTTCTGTCAACACTTTATGGTATTTTCGGCGCCAGGAAATTTACATGAAGCAATACACAGTTTCAATGAAGAAAAAAATGAGAGAATCTACTGTAGTCACAAATATTATTTTATGAATCACTGTTCTTATTCTTTAACTTTCCAAAAGCCTGGGGATGGTCGAGGTAACCGAACCAGAGAGAAAATCGATCTCAAATCGGCCCACTCCGATTCAACAATTAAACATAGCAAACACTAAGGATCACCAAGTTGGCTCGATGCCTTACTTTGTGTTTGAGCAATGACGCACTAACAACAGATTTCATCTCTACGCTCTACTGGGGGAAAACCTTGAACAAGCATTTGTCATTTTGCTGGGTTATTGCTTCCCACTCAGCACAGGTTGGCGCAGGGTCATAGTAACTTCAGTAGTCCGTCTCTAAAATGATATGTCAGTGTTACAAGGGGCGCAAAACCAAAATTGAGCCATACTGGGGGAAAACCCAGTAGATACCATGTACTCGTACACCTCGTCCACAATGCAATTGTGTCGCATGTTCTGTGAGTAAAGATTCATTGCTATTGATGGCAATAGGTGAGCAACCCCGGTCCCACCCCCTCGCACCCCCCCTCCCCCCCCCTAGTAATTTTAGTGAAACAGACGACGCCAATTCATACCTATGATTTTTCACCAACAGCTTAGTAGTAATGTTGTGCTCGTGTTTGTGACTTTTAAATGCTTTACTCGAGTGTTGATCGAAACTTGAGAAGAAACTTGCAAAGAATTATGATGGAATTCTTTTGGATGTGGATGGTATCGCGCGAGCAAAACATAAGAACGTATAGATATATATTTAGTCCAATTGGGGTTGAAATGTCAAGCTGCACAGCGCTGTAGGGTGTATGTAATCTCAAGAACGTGGCTGGCGAAAGCCCGAGTATCAGGCGAAATTATAAAACTTTTGAAACAAAAACCCACAGTTGTGTGCCCTTGGTCAGCGCACACCAATCCCAAGTTAATGTAATGTATTTTAATGATGTATGCGGAAAACGGTCACGTCGCTAATGTAAATTTATCAACAACAACAACAACAAAAACAAAACAAAGCAACAGCAGCAACACAAGACGAACACAAAAAACAAAACATTTACAAGTCGGATAGAACTTGGTCCAAATGCAAATGCGGACATTCTCTTGATCAAATTCTGATTGAAATCTGACGGGAGATTATAATGGCGGGTCCTAAAGGTTCAAGGACAGTCGTTTCTGATTTTCAAAGGGCGTGAAATCGACACTCAGCTCTCTCAGTCTCAGATGACATCAGCCATCATGGGTATTCTTGTTTGATATCATGGACGAGCGGAGTTATCGTGCCTGTCATCAAATCAAAAGTCATCTTGTCATCTCGTCATAACATTAGTGTATTTTTACCCTAAGTTGGTTTGCTTGTTTTTTTTATGTTTTTTTACGCCCTTTGCAACACTATTATATCATAAAGAAGGCGGGCTACTTTGACATTGTTTGTCAGGCAAATCTGGTCTGAGGGGGAAAGGATTGGTCACCAGTTTTTCGTCCCGTGCAACACTGTAAGGTCATTCGACCCTGCCTGTCAGGGCCAACCCGGGCTGAGAGGGAAAAATCCCAGCAGAAAAATATACCCAGATCGTCCGCGCTCGGAATCCAAGTTGGGTCTTCCGCATGACAGGCGAAGAGCTTAACCATTACATACAGCGCCGGTAGAGAGAAAGGACACTAAATTCCTGACGAGACTCAGAAGTACTCGAAAGAAAAACCAAGCTGCCCATGTAAGCCTCAAACTTCTTTACTTTGCGTACTAAGCGAGGACCGTACCGTTCCACCCCAGCGCCGGCACACCGATTATAAAGCTAGTTGTACTTACCTTCCACACTTGCCTGCTGCTATAGCCTTCCTCACACTGTGTATTCCATGTCTTAGTCCAATCCTCAGGCTCCAGAGTCCCTTGAGACCACAGCTCTAACCGACGCTTGACCACTCGGACTGGACGGTCCAGTAACTGGCCGAGTGTAGGACGATTCCCCGAACTCATGGATACAGATCACCACTTGTTTCTTAGTTATACGGCGTTTTCGACACTAGAGAATCATCTCGATACACGTTGGCCTTGCACAGGTGGTAGTGCCGAACGTCATACACTGCAGATGTTACTCACTAATTAGAAGGGAAAAGTTATGAACCTATAAAGGCAGCAGGGCTGGGATCTGAAGCTTTGCTCTAATTCATAATCCACAAATTTACTTTATCGACAAGACTTATGAACGAAAAACAACATGTTCTAAATGTTTAGCCTAATTAGTCATGTTTTGAGTATATAATCATATAATAATGCTTTGATGACGAAATCTAGGGTCAACACAATAGCAAAGTTTAGTGTATTACTGTCTAAGTAAACACTGTACTAAAGTAAATGGATTATGGATGTCAGACCAGCTTCTTTGAACCTTTTAGCATGTCGATGCTACTCTCACTGCAACAGAACATCACCACAATGGGTCCACATCAGAAAACAATATCTGCTCACAATTAAGTCGTCTTCTTCTTTTTTGCACATCAACATCCGCAAGGACTCTATTAACAAAGTCCGCCGAATTCAAGACAAAGGCAAAGGATCGGTTCAACCAATTTATTGAACCTTTTCAATAGTGAACATAGTCCATACGAGAAGTTGATACAGTTACACACAGCAGGAAAAAATAACTGATCCGCCTGGGGACAACATCAATAGAAACACAAGCTGTAAACATTACGTTTCATTCAAAGACGTGTTACGCCGGCAATAAAACATCATCTTTCCACCAGTCAAGTTGAAACAGAATTCCTCATCCCAGCAAAGTGACTCGAGTTTATCATGTGAGGAAGGAGTTAGAATTTATCTATATAGGCACCAGCTCTTTTGCTGTTTCATCTGTAGTGTGATGAAGGTCTTAGATAGTATAGCATAGTCCAGGATTGCAAACATAACATCACACTGACATCGCTGTAACTTGATACACTGCTATAAGGAGAGAGACAAGTGCAGTCCGTAGTCAACACACGAGGATTGGGAATAATGTGTACCGTTACACAATACAAACTATGTATATCTATAAATCGTATACCGCATTTGCATTTTCACAGTTGTTGCCCTGAATAATGCAATCGGTATGTCGTGGGTTTTTAAAGAGGATGGATCAACAGCCGACAGTTTTGAGCGCGATGTTTCATAAACAATTAAAATTCACCCTCAGCCTACATAGCACGTTGGAATTGACAACAAAATCAGAACAAAAAACTTATTCTACACAACAAGAACAACAAAACATACAAAATAAATTCAAAGTGTACGTATTTGGCGAGCTGATACTAGAAGATGAAAGAAAACAAATGATAAAGAAAGGCAAACTTAAAAGGGAAGAAGACCTAAACACAAAAATATGCATGAACTGATCTCCGAGAAGGAACATTGAAGGACAATAATATTATGATTCCAGAATCTTGTATTTCAGAAGCGGTTGATACACATAAGTCTGCACATCTTGGTAGTTTGACACAGCTCCAAAACTCAGAAACCAGAATTCCTAATCTATGCCGTCATCCACGGGCGAAGTTACATTATACTGCGGCGGGCTTGTGTGACCTTGTCCACGATTGCAGCTAGGAAAAACAAACAAGACGAGATTGCAAACAAATACTCGTAGTAAATGCCATGAGGTCAAACTTTCGTGAATAAAAAAGACTGCTGCCAGCTCCAATTCAAACCAGACAGGAAAAATGTTCTGATTTTGAAACACCTTAGTAACTCCGCTGAGTGACAGCACCTTTTCGATAGTCTACGATAGATCTTTTGAGTCGGAACAAGACTGATTACGAACTACCAATCCTACCAAAACAGTCAAATGAAGTCAGAATCACAGAATGTAAGTATAGAACAGTCCATGGACAGAACGGGGAGCACACGCGTCATGACGACATCTGGATACCATGCAAGTGAGAGAACACGAGTATCTTTCAATATGTTCATGTTCAACTTTTCGTGCAATTAACAGCCGCACGTCGATGTGGAATCTGTAGCGAGGACGAGCAAGCAGTGGTGATATCATATTATGTTATGAGTAATCAATCGATAAAACCCATTGAAATGTTAACATCAAAGTAACAATGACATATAAACTATTTCAGAAGCATTCTCTGCGTGTACTGAAATTATTTAAACTAAAAGCAAAGCGGCATTATTGATCCAAAACACAGACTGATACTTGCAAAACTGCAACTACTGGGGTGTTGATGTGTACATAATTTGGTTTTGAGTGTATGTGTGAGATTGTGTGTGTGTATTTGTGTGTTGTGCATGAGAGAGAGAAAGAAAGAGAGAAAGAGACTAAACGAGAGTGACAGAGATGGATAGAGAGAGCGTGAGAGACAAAAATAGAAAGAAAGCGAACGACAACAAGGGTAACAAAAGAAAAAGAGAGAAAAGATAAGTAGAAGGAGAGAGAGAGAAAGAGAGAGAGAGAGGAGAGAGAGAGAGAGAGAGAGAGAGAGAGAGAGAGAGAGAGAGAGAGAGA
>JAUKPP010206139.1:0-14028 GCA_032273245.1 Phyllaplysia taylori
AAGGTGCAAGATTTTTCTTCACTATCAATTTTAAAAAGGTCTATCTGAAAAAGGTCAGGTTTCTGGAATTGCTCATACAATGTATATAGTGTTGTCTTTTTATCGCTGACCTCCTCTTGTTTTTTCCTCTTTAGCTCTATATTTTTATTTATCGACATAAAATCCACTTCCCAAGGCATGTCGATATAAGTATAAGCGGATTACACTGTACTTCCCCTGCTCACTGTGTAAACAAATGGGTGTGATGCCAGCTCTCTGACTGCTCCTGAGTTCGATCCCAGGCGTGGACGATCCCTTTTCTTTTTCATGCAGCAGCAGAGGATGTGAGTTCGAGGCCCATATGGGGCAGTTTGTTCGATCGAGTATAGAGATCTACATTTTTCTGCTGGGACAATGTCCCTCTCAGCCTGGGTGTCAACAGGCAGGGTCGAAGTAGCCCGTCCCTTAACCTTACACTACAGTAGTGTTGCAAGAGGTTAACAGGGTGCATACACATTCTGGAAAGTCATTTTCCTACTTTTTCCATACCACTTCGAAGATTTTCCAGACCCACCCTTCCGGCAACTAAAAGCGCCCCACAGGTAAAAAACAACAACCCATAATGGCTCAACGTAAAATTATGTCTGTTCCCTTTTTATTTATTTTTATGCACATGTTTTCTATCTTGTTCTCTTTTCAGTCTTTTGTACCTTAGAAGTCAAATTTAGGGGCCCCCCAGAAGCTGAGCCTTTTTTATTCTCAAAAGTGGCGAGATTTCAACAGGAGTGACTCTAATTATGACATCAAAATGGCAATCCTGATTTTCCATACCTTTACCAGTATTTCCATACCATCTTCTTGAGAAAACATTAAATACCCCCATTTTTCCAGGCTTTTTTAAGTCTGAAATTGAGATTTTCATTTTCCATACTTCCATACCTGCTTATGCACCCTGGGTTAAGCCAAAACCAAACCAAACAAACCTGTTTTTTTCCTGCTGGGGTTTTGATTTTTACCCTCAGCCCGGGTTGGCCCTGGAAGGCAGGGTCCAAGTACATGTTGCTTGTCTCTTAAATGACTGTACAGTGTTGCAGGGGATATAAAACGTAACAAAACCAAACCATAAAACAACAGGTCTGGAGAGGTCTTGAGGCTGCAGAGTTAAAGGGCCAATTCAACACTCTCTACTCCAGGTGCACAAAGAAATGGTTCACCAAAGGCAAGACAAATTAATTAGTCAGGTCAGCCCACATTAAACTCGCGTAAACTTAAAGCAAGTCAACTGTTGCTTCATTTCAGCATATATATATTCGCTGTGCTCCGTTTTCTTCTCTATATTTCATTTATCTCATTCTCGGATAAAGTCAACAGTTTTGGTGGTATTTTCCCTTATATTCAACTCTGAATGACCAATTGCCAGCCATTAACATGTAGTCATGTAGAAGAAAAGAAAAATGGAGAAGAGACCTATATTGACGCACCACTGTAAATCGACCTCTTTTAAATTTAAAAGTCTCTTTCAGTCCGGACCTGTTGATTTTAAGCAGAGTGGATTATAGTTCCGGTTCTAATTACTGTAGATATTAATCACTCAATTTGCCAAAAAAATGACGAGTGCTTGATTTAACTGCGTCACAACACATTAGAAATACAGTGGAACTTCCCAATAACGACATCGCTCAGGACCGTAAAATTATGTCATTATTCGGAAATGTCGTTACTTAGAAGTTTCCAAGATGGCGGACATTGGGGTGTGGTAAATCAGTCAATGAAACAATGTGTTGTGCTGGTTGTCTCCCGCAAGTCACTGATACGTCAAAATGTGTTTTCCCGGTGCTTATTTCATTATTGTTATGATTATGATTATAATTTTCCTTTTTCTGTTTGGGGTAGACATCGTGCTTCTTGATTCGTCCGTGTGAAGCGAAGTGGATCACCGTCTCTTAGCCTAAACTTATAGCCTACCGATGGTCGATGATGTACATTCTCATTGGGTGGTTGTTAAACAAAATAAAGCGATTTCATTGGCTGATTGATAAAGAGATCTGATTGGCTTTGACTAGGTAGTCTTTTCTAGAAGATCTTATTGGATGGGAAAAACAGCAAATTATTGGCTAAGACTCGGGGTCAAACGTCAACAGTTGCAACCTCGATGTCACTATCCAGAGGTTTTACTAGAATATATGTCGCTATTTAGACGCTTTTATTACTAATGTTATATATAGTAAAAAAATCGGGACCAGAGGCCTATGTCGTTATCCAGAGAGGTCGTTATCAGGAAGTTCCCACTGTACGTGTATTACAGAATATCATTTGACACTTCGACTTATATTTAATCCTCTGCTGACGAAATAAAAAAAACCCCACAAAAAAGGCAGATGAACCCCATAGTGAGTGGAAAAATAGGAATGAGAAAAAAAAAATTCAAGAAAGACTATTCAGTGGTGAACAATTTAATGAAAAAACAAGAGACCTCAGTCTTGAGGATGTTGGTCACATAAAAATTCACATTCAACTTTCGAATGAAAACAAGAGTGCCAAATTAGGATGAGTCTGACACCTCAAACATCGGCAAAGTCTCTCCAGCATATCAAGTTTCTCGCCAATGAGTAACAAGACAGAAGGGGGAAAAAGAAAATTGGCGTGAATTTTGCAAAATAAGCACTTTGGCTTCAACTGGTGACCATCTGCTAATGAAAAATTTCCATTTCCTTGGAAAAGGCTGCCTGATCTAAAATCTTACATCCTAATTTGGCACCATACAATAAAACAAATCCACTCTCGCCACATACACGAAATCGGCTTCTCGTAAACATTAACAAAAATATGTACATCTGTCAGCTTTTTCAGTAAGTTTGACTGAAGTGGAAATCAGAACATTCATCTGATCTAAAAACTTGAGATCAAACAAAAGTTACTATCGATTCCTAACATTTTCGTAACTGTATCTGTTCCTACAGCCGAATCAAAACAATAAAAAAAAAAAAAAATATCGCTTCTGTTGATCATAAGCATAGTACCAAATTCAAATCAGTTTGTAAAAAAAATGACCATAGACCAATGTGTAGTTCCTAGTATCTGAACATTATCAGATCGCTTGCTGAGATCCAAACTTTACAGTAAGAAACTGTATGGCACTGGAATCTCATAGAAGTATCTGAACATATCAGCCAAAAATGAATACATGATACGTGACCCCTCGAACAATGATGAGGGGGTCCGTGCTTGGGTCAGTACCACACCAGCTCCACGCTGAAATACAAGAGAAAAGCTATAAATCTAAAATGAAGTCAAAAGGACAATGTCACTTATCACCTAAGATAATCTAGCTTCCTTGGAGGACCCATAGTGATTTCATACTTACCACACCAAAGTGCAAAAATACTAACAAATCTCATCTTTGATGGTTTCATTCATGACACTCAGTTTCAAAACCAAAATGAGTGCACATGATTAACTGACTAAAAACTACCTAAAGAAATATTTAACTTTCCTTTTTTGAGTCCTTGCAGCCCCACCCCCTTCCCATGTATGATCAATTCCTACATTTTAAAAAAAAGTGACTTTAATGACTAATCCTCTTCCATATCATCATTACATTTGTTTAAAAAGTGACTTTAATGACTAATCCTCTTCCATATCATCATTGTCTTCATTAGAATCTTCCTCCTGATAACCAGCAGCTTCGTTGCCATCGTTGTCATCTTCATCCTTTCTTTCTGCTTCCATCTCCTCCTCCTCCTCTTCTTCCTCCTCTTCATCTTCTTCTTCCTCCTCTGCCTTCTTTTCTGGGTCTGAAATGATAACAAAAGAGAGAAAAAGAAAAATCACACTGAGCTCAAACTCAAACGACATGACAAAATCTCATAGTAAGTAGACAAAATGAAAGGCTTAAAACAAAAAATCCAAGTAGGCCTACTTTCCCCTTCTTCAGCATTGCACAACAACCCATGGCTTTAGACTCCTTGAACCTAGGACAGGTTTGTTTGAAGTTGAGATTCAAATACTTTTGCTCGCTTAGCTAATTATTGTTACCCACACAATAATCATTCAAAATAACACAGGACCATCCCCATTTTTTTCGGCATCGTATATTAACGCAATAAGTTTGAACAAGAATTCATCACAAATGCCTTTTCAATCACTTTAAAATGACTCACAAATACATGAACAAGTTCATTTAAATCCTCCACACAAATGACATCACAGAAAGCTTTGGTTACCAGTTTTACATCCCCTGCAACACTGTAAGGTCATTTAAGAGACGGGCTACTTCGACCCTGCCTGTCAGGGCCAACCCAGGCTGAGAGGGAAAAAATCCCAGCAGAAAAAAAGCCCTGATCGGGGATCGAACCGGGGTATTCCGCATGCAAGGTGAAGAGCCTAACCATTACACCACAGCCCTGGTTCACAGAAAGCTGAGACAATGCTATGTTAGTGCTATTGCCTTTGATTGAGAAAAAAACCCCAAACCAACCTTAAAAAAGGATCTGTAAATTTTGTCATCATAACAATTGATGTTCCGAGAACAGGTCCGCCATATTTGACAATATTATTACTTACTTGATCCTCAAAGGTCCATGTAGAAATCAAGACAAGCTCACCTTATCCTGAGGCTTACTCAAGACAATTGTGTGCTTACGTTGGTCCATGCATGAGAAACATCAGAGGTTTCAAATGCATGACAAACAGAGGGCTCAAAATAAGCAAATTTTAGTGATAGAATTCTGTCACTTTGAAAACCACAAGTATACAAAGAAACCCTGACAGCTACCATTCTCTTATATTGATCATAAAGAACCATTAGGTGAAAAATGTGATTGGTGCAGTGAACTAAGAAAAAGTTTGCGAAAAGAAAAAAAATTTGAATGTTGACACTTGACACATCAATATCAACTGGACATTAATCAAGCGCGCTTAGATTTGTAATCTAGACAATTATTAATTATATTTGATGAATAAAAGAGAAAATTAGATAATTCAACCCTATCGTCTATAAAATTTGACAAATTATAGATAATGTCTAATAAGTGCAACAGGTAGCCACAAGAGTTTAAAATACCATTTTTTGACAATCACAAACATAGCCTAAGTGAAAATACCATGCTGTACGCCCTATTTGTTCTCAGGTGAAGGAGGTGACATACAAACTTAAAATATCAATAATAATTGACTACAGAATTGGCACTATTCCTGGACTTGATGTGACTAGAAGTTTGCCAAGATCATGAAAACCAGTATAATTTATTAGTTATAAAACATTTATAAAATGATACTACAGTGGAATCCTGTAATAACGAGAGGGAGGGGACTGGTGCGAAGAATCCGCTATAGCAGGATTCACGTTATAAGGGATCAAGTAATTAATTCAAGGGAAATAATAAAGCAGGCCTAATCCCCCTCCCCCCCCCCCTAACACACCATGTGGTGCATACCATTTTGCTTGCGCACATTGGGTACACACCACACACTGCTTACGTCACACATTCGCTTCATCTATCACAGCACTGTGAGTGACCCCTCCATCCCCGCATCGGAGAAGTGAGAGGCATGTTGTACTGTAAGGGCTAGCTGATAATCTAGAATAGATTGGCCTATCACGCGATCCGTTCTCCTTATCTCTGCTCATGCCACACCCTCCCCACTCATTCAAGCGGACCCCTTTGGCCTTCATTGTTGGCACACGTGGGCTCTCCCCTTCTTTGTTTCGTTTGACCGCCAGAAAGTTTCCTAGCTGGCGAGGTCATGCAGTGGCCTATGCGCTGTGCACAGCAGCAGCAATATTTTGCTATAACCCACTCCAGTGTTTGTCTGATTGCGCTATAGCAGTATCTTATTCACAAAGATAAAGAAGGAAAAAACCCCCAGGGTTTTACAAAAGGGTCTTACATTATTACAACAGACTTCTCGTTATTTCCGGACTCGTTATAAATGGACTCCACTGTATTTAGGAAAGGCAGCAATCAACTTTGCATTCAACCCCCATAGGCTAGAAGAGCTTAAAAAGATTCCTAGATTTAATTTGAAAATCATCATTTTTTCACCAATTTCAAAACACATAACTGCAAGCCTACCCAATGTGATTGATTTATCATTTGTGAACAAAATTCTATGCAAATACCCACCTTTACAAGTACAAATGTTATAGACAAACCCCCCACTGCACAAAATAGCTCACCTTTCTGTCCCGTTGATTTGCTTTGACCATCAGCCTTCCCAGGAATCTGGCCTGACTGCAACATTTGGTGAATTTTCTCATACTCTTCAAGTGACTTAGCACCCATGATGGCTTTCTGGAAAAAAAACCACAGCAACAATTGATAGTGATAGTTGTTTCCAGATAAACCTCTATAGGAAAAAGGTCTAGGATAAGAAACGGAAACAATTATATTCTGGCTGAAAGCTTTCAGAAAAAAAAGATTGCTCATCACTAGCCATTACGTAACAAATGTGCATTTTTTTGCTATGGCCTAACACATTGTTGTCACATAGCCAAAAGGACAAAGAACCCTATCGGTCACAAACAGTCAGTAATGACGCGATCATGCCTCTCAAGCTTGGCACATACATACGCGCAGAGTGACTACAAAGTATTAAAATGGTGTGGACAACTTGCGACTATAAGTGTATGGGAGGTTTAACCCCTTCACTGCCCAAGGGGCATAACATAGCAGTGCCAGGGAGTAAACTTTCAGTTTGTGGTTTGTCTACAAAATCACCAATATCTCACTGAATTTTTGGCTTATTCCTATGACGTTTTGCACGAACGCAACAAGTTGAATGCCATATCTGACCATATATGACACATTTGTTGTCCGTGAAAAATTAGAGAAAGTTGTAAGAGAAATGCAAAGGAAAAACATTTTCAGTAACAGTCTAGACCTAGATCTAGATCAGACCTTCTTTCCTCACTTTCTCCGACACTACCAGATCTAGATCTAGGTACTGGCACTGTCATCTTCAATAGCATCTACTATAAGTCTGGGAAACAAGTCACCTTCACCATCACTTTGCTCAGAATCCCTCCCATACAAATCATTATCATCATCCTGCATCACCTCTTGCAAAGCCTCAGCTGCTGTAAACACCGGCTTGTAACTCACCATGACTACAACAACACTTCTGCTATTCTTCCCGATAAAATAGAATTAAAAATAGCTTACTAGTCAAGGGAGGTTATTCTCATAATCTTTGCAAAGTGTTTTTATACTACAGTGGTATTCCCTATGAAACTTAATAACTAATAGGTCCGACAAATTGACGGGCCTATGGCGCACAGGAAGCACAGGCAAGACCGGCAATTTGACGGGCCAAGCAGGGAAGGGGCTAAAGTCCATGTTAGTTCATTTCAAGAGGTGGGCTACTTCGACACTGCCCGTCACCACCTCAGAGGGACACAATATCCTAGCAGAGACATGGAGAGGCTCATTCATTGTTGGCATCGAACTCCTCTGCATGATAGGCGTATAGCCTTACTACCATTACACCACAGATGTTAACGAATTTCCAAAATTTAAAATATGTAAAAAACCAGACAGAAGTAGGGAACTACCCACCCTGATGGCTTCAGCTTCCTGTTTTGTTGGCCCTGTGGCTGCGACTCTTGGCAAGACTTGTAAATTCTCTCCTGGTGTGAACGTTTTCTCTGAATCCCCACCATTGTGAATGGTTGTTTGCTGCTGCTGTTGTTGTTGTGACTGACTTTTCTTCTTCTTGAACATTTTTGCTGCAGCTTCACGCTCCTATAGGAAACAAAAAAGTAAGCATAACAATTATGGCCTTAATTAAACCAGGGGCTAAAGCAGCAAAATGCCATCCCCCAAGCTGAAAGCATTTTTCAATGCTCAAAGCCTGAAACCCAAATTAAACTACTTTAAAGTACAGGGATAGAAGAACCAGAGCATTGCATTAAAAAAAAAAAGGAAATACAATAAAAATTTTGAAGACTTGACGATGGTTTCAAGCTCACTCATAGGTGGGAAATGGAAACTTTCTCCAGAGGTTTAATTGTTAAGAGTGTCCACCTATGTAGCAGTAGTAAGAATAAGTTAGTTATAGAGGCAACAGCCTCTTGCTTGTTTTTTTCCTTAACCAGAGTGTCCAATACTGCCAAATGTACAGGGTCGTTTTTTTATATTGATAGATTCTAAACTTTAATAGCTCTAAAACGGTAAGAGATATAAGTAAACATTTTTTTTGCACATCATTCGGTGACCATTTAAGCTTTGTCTGAGCTACTTATTAAGATTTTGTTGATAGAGAAGGCATTTTAAAAAGGAGTTAGCATAACATAGCTATATTTAGGTCAGGGCGTCAAAACAGAACACTGGTATACCAGAGAGAAGACTGTTAGGAACCTTCATAAGCCAATAAAAAGTTTGTTGTAACTGTTGATAAAAAAAAAAAAATTTCTACCAAGCTCCGGCTTTATGTCTAACGAAAAAGAAAGTTGTGTTTTATTGTTTCGAGTTAGAGAGAGATGGATGTTTCTCAGTGTATCACACTAGCTAATGAATTCGTCTTTTTTAATCGCACGAGCACAATGCAACTGGCAAATTGACTTCTTGCTATCCTTATTGTCATAGCAATTCACATTATCAGGTTCTACCAAATTTCGACACTAAATCTGATTGTGTTTTGGATTTTGCTTTTCTAATTGTGCTCAGTTGAAAGTTTCCCAGGACTGCAGGCGGGTGACCTGCAAGATTAGCATCATTTCTGCACACTAAATATCGAGGTCTATTTGTAAAAACTGGTGCTATCGCGCAGTCTGTCAATGAAATAGGTTGATTTTGGTACCAGAAAAAACTTAAATGAGTGAGGATTGATCTGTTGAGTTATTTCAGTTTAGAATCGATCAATATAAAAAAAACCACCCTGTATATAGGCAAAAGGTTTACAGTTGCCCAGTACGCAGAAGAAAAGAAAAAAGAGGATGAACTTGAATCTGTAGAGGTTAAGATAAAATAACCCAAATCAAACAACAAACTGAGGTTTACCTTTAACTTGATCCTGCTGAAGTCTAAGACTCTTAAACTTGGAATCTTGTGTATGATGTATAATCTGTAGTTCTTGCGTGTAGTAACAGGGTTCCCCAACAAGCTGAAAAACCAACATCAGAAGATATACTCAATTAGTCAAGCAGATTGCCCATGCATGTCAAAACTACTGTTTATGAGAAAGTGTACTTCAGGTGCTTCTGACACTGGGCAGGGGAATACTAGAGAAATTGTACAAATCAAATTTCTACCCCCCCCCCTCCCCCTCCAAGCTAAAGAGAGACATAAGATAGAGCTTGCATGCTTTTAAAAATAAAACATCTTAATCTCTACTTAGTCAGTCTACTCATGATAAAGGCAAACAGCAAAGCAACCAAGCTGTGATAAAAACATATACCCAAATTATTGTTCCTAACCATTTAAAACAGAATATATATCAGCAGAACAGAGTGAACGGTTTGGAATCAAAGACTCAAATAGCTTGTACAATAGTCATGTCAAAAGCATAGGTTTCAAACTTAAATGTTCACCATAATGCCACCAGTGTTTCCATAAATGGAAATAAAAACAAACAGACACACACTCACAAAAACAACAAATTCATCTCACCTCAAATACTTAAGGGTTGTGACTGAACCAAGTGGGTCTATGTCAGCCAATTCCTTTAAGCCATTATTTGTCAGCAACAATGTTTCTAAGCTGGGCAAGTTTTCTTGGAGGTCTTCTGAAATTCGACTTTACACACACACACAAAAAAAGAGATGGGTTGAAGAAAGGTAATTAAGGGACATACAAACATCTATCAAACAAACATATCAAGATAAAATGTGATATGAACTTCCAATGTATAGAAATTAGATTGAAATCACTATTATAATATGTTCAATAAAATATATGAATGTTTGTTTGGTTGTGATTTTACAGCTTCATCAATTGTAAGGTTTTGGCGCCTCGAAACCATTCTAAAGTGTTTGGGTAGGAATTCATTTTGAATTTTGCCTGAGTGACAGCCCAATAAGCCTACTCCTTTCGATTTTCAATAACAAAGGGATCTTTAACATGTGCAACATGCACATGGGGCTTCCAAGATTTTTCGACTGAGAAGACTAGGTATTGGATCTTACCTACCTTAAGATCTTGAGACATTTGCGGTGTTGATCAAGTCGGAATATAACCCAATACCAGAAGGGAAATTAGAAAAAAAGTGCCCATTAATACTTGGTGGATTTCAAAGTTTTACTTTCTACTTCAATGCTCTTGAGTATAATTTGCCATGCAATGTGTTTTTTAATGGATATGGAAATTAGTGTACATCACAAAAACAGTTCATAGTATTAATAAAATTGTCGGACAGTGTCCATCACATAAAGGCTGATAACTTCATTCCCCTTGTTTTGATGGGTGCCTCATTCCATAGAGTTGTAAACGTTTTTGTTTAAAAAAAATTCTAGCTCATATTTCCCAAACAAGAAGATGAAAAAAGCCGAAGAAAAAGTAAAGGATGAGATGTTCATGAACAGATCTAATCAATATTTAGATATTTTAAAGAAAGACTTACACAATTCTGTTATTACTTAGCATGACGTGCTTTAGGCGCTTCAAAAGGGGGAATTTGTCGATCTTTCTAATATCATTATCTGTGAAATCAATGGTGTCGAACTGGTCCTGAAATAAACAATATGACCATAGTAAATTATATATATAGAAATATTAGAAGCAACGCACATTGATAGGTTGAGTGAAATAATTTTGCATTTTAGAAGTTCATGTAAAAATAATTACCTGCCATGGAAAAACACTTCTTTTCATCATAATTTGACTTAAATGCAATTAAAGGAATGGAAACAGTCTATTTTTTTCATCATAATTTTCCAGACTGTGCAATCAGTGCCTCTGGTAAGAAGTAAATCAGAATCTTTCTGCGCAAGTGCAACATTTCTAAATTGATCAAGAGACCAAGCGGAATGGATCAAGTTGATATCCAGATAGGTCAAGTTATCTTTTAATATAACTTTTTTAGATGTTTTTATGGCAGAATCCACCCCTCTCCTCTACTATTATAAAAAATGTAATAAAACAACCGAAGAAAAAAAGAAAAGAATCTAATATGATGGCTGCCCCAGAGAAACCCAGAAAATGGCTATATCTGGAAAACTGTTTAGAATTTTTTTAATTCTGTAAGTGTACACTTGGAAAGCAACCATTTCTGGGTTTTCAAACAAAGCACCATGGCATGGGTACCACTCAAGAACTACGAATATGACAGGTCAACACATATGGCTACCCCTTTGGAAATGTGGTCAAAGGTGGAGTTGACATCAGCAATTCAATTTTTCACTGCAAAAGGGCGCAAACCATGTGAAATTCAGGAAGTTTACATAGAGAAATTATTGGGAAAATCACAGGTATATGATGTGTGTAATCTCTTTGAAGTTGAGCATACTGATGTCAATGACAAAACTCATCCTGGGTGATAAATTTCTGCCAAGACAGGACAACGCCTTTCGCATTAATGCGAACTCATTGAACTAATTCAAACACACGACTCAAAATTAGCGATATAAAATACTCGAGACATTCCGAAGTCTAGTTTATAAAGCACATGAACTGCACCACAAAAAGGGCCACGAAGCAGCTGACTGATGGGCACAAAGCGCAGTTTGATGTGTCTCAAACTTTGTTGAAGCATTGACATCAAGATGTGGGTGGCAGGATGACTGCTGACGGTAACTTTGGTGGATTTTTCAGGAAACATAACAGGTGATGAGACCTAGATACACCATACAACCCGAGAGACTAAATACGATTCCATGGTCTGGAAGCATCCACCTTCACCACCACTGAAAAAGTTAAAGAAAATTATGGCTACGGTTTTCTGGGATGCTCAGGGTGTTTTACTCATTGACGATTTAGAACCAGGACAAACTATCAAAGTTTCAAAATATTGCCAGACTCTTGATAAGCTGAAAGAAGCTGTGTGCCAAAAAAGACGGGCTGATTGTCAGGTGGAGTCATCATGCAACACAATAATGCTACACCACATACGGCAAACATCAACAAGAACTGGATCCAAAAGTACAGTTGGGAGGTTCCACCCCCCCCCCCCCAATTATGATTAATTGTATTTGCATACCATAAAGGAAAAAAACAACCCATACCAAATATGTACACTATATACATGAAGGTCACTGGTTTAGTGACGGCGGGATGACTTCAAACTCCTTAATTTCAGTCCGACAACGGAAAAGGTTAAAGAATTAGATCTACATGTATATCTCGGTCTAGGCTCTAATGGAAACCGACTGCATTCATTTTGTTTGTGGCGCATCGTAGTACAAGGCACTCAATCACCAACGGTTGACTCTATCGGTACTGTTTGCTGATGTGTGCTCAACGCTCTCACACAGCACGGGACGATTAGTTGCATATAGCACATGTTTCTTCTTAGAAAAGAGAGGGAGAGTGGGGACTCGTGATAAGTACCGACAGTCAAAACGATTCATTGGCTGTACGCACTAGAAGTCAGAAGATTCTTTTCCCGTCAAGCGCATCTATCATTCGCCGACCCGGAAAGGTATTTTATTGGGTTTAGCGATCTACCGCATTCTGAGGCTGGGAGAACACTGGCTGCTTCTTAAAATAATCAAATTGATTCTCTCTTTTGAGACGATGCTTAAATCCGTAACACCAAAGATCAATCCGTACTAGAGGAACCAATGATCAATTTCCGGGACAAATACGGACAATCCGTACAAGTAAGCATGTCTGCAGTACTGATTTAGCCCCTTCGGACCACCAGCTTTTTGGGCAGATGAAGAACCATCTGGCTGGAACGGGGTGCACCAATGAGGACAACGTTATGGAAGCTGTTAAGGAGTGGTTGAAATCTCTTAAAGTTGATTTCTTAAGGGAGGGTCTCTTCTCGCTATTTCAACAGTGCACAAAATGTATTCATAGTGGCAGTGATTACATTGAAAAACAAAGTGCCGTTCTAGGGACTGTGTGTGAAAGTTTCGCCCAATTTATGTCTCAAAGTGTTGATTTTATTGCCCTTTTCGGTTTTTTCTATGGGACAGCCCCCATATCTATACTAATTGTCATCTCACCAGAGTGGCACCCAAGTTCTCAATCACAGGTATCCTGTAGCCTATGAAAATGAAAGAAAAATAAAGGGACATTTTAATCAAGGTCAGTTCTTCACATCCTTCAAATGTAAGGTAATAATACTGGTCACTGATAAGTGTTGCACAAATGTTGGTCCAGTGCGTGCATCACATGTTCCCATCCATCACATAAGCCTAAGCACATACAGTTCCATGTCTCTATGAGCGTCACTTTGTGGACCGGAACGATCCAGACATCTACACCCAGCACGTGGAGAACATGTCGATGCGCACCAAATGAAAATTGGCACATCTCGAGATCTCTTCCCATTTTATCTCCATGAATTTGTTTTTCACAGCAAGTTTCGTGACCAAGACATGTTTCTTGCCATCCTTAATAAACTTAGTTAAGACTATTATTGCTGACAACTATCCGCTTTAAATCTGCTACAAACGTAAGTACATTGTCATAAGTCATTGAGTCAAATAATTTACGCACTTAAAATGCATTTTTACCGAAAAGGCTAGATAAATAGATCTAGACTCTAGTAATAGTAATAGGCCAATTATTGCCAACAACATTTAAATTTAACACATTGATAGAGATAGATCTAGAGGCACTACTGAACCTGTGCGGTCCCCTCTTCTTTGTTCACGTTGCGGCCAGATTCGATACAGATTTGAATCAAGACTTGGTGAATCACGTGATATCTTTATATGGGGCAGGCGATTTGGCCGATCTAAAACTAAAACTGAATGGAGCTGACCGAGACCCTCAGACTCGGTATCAACGGTCGAACCTAGCAGTGATCGAGGGGGGTGGGGGGGAAACCCCTCTGAAACCCCCCAAATGGATTTAATTTGTCAAATTTTGGGCGCTTTTTCGTTTGTTACCCCAGGCCCAGAATCGAACAATTATTCGGTAATATCGATACCGGGTATTTATC
>JAUKPP010206361.1:0-14025 GCA_032273245.1 Phyllaplysia taylori
TGGAATGGTTCTGGGCGCCGAAATGACCTTATAGAGTTTATGGAGCCCTAAAACCCTAACCAAAACAAAACAAAAAATGAAGCTTGGGTACCCTTTAACAAAGCACACGCCTGATGTTGATATCTTAACAAATTGACAACGCAAGTAAGGATATCATCAATAATTCTGGAAAGATACATATTATAACAATTAATTTGTGAAAGCACACCTTTAGCTAAAAGAATTTCCTTTCTAGTGCATCAGAAATTTCAGCATTATCTACACTGGCTTAATGTAGCCTTTTTTTGGGACCATTTTCAACATTATAATCAACCTAAATTTAACATCAAAGCCCTAATCAACTTGCTATCTTTTAAAAATGAATACAAAAAACATGTGCACATATTTCTATACAGACCCATCCTAACATGGCACTGGATTGAGGACCACCAGTTCAAAGGCTACTGGATTAACAGCAACAGCAATAATAAAAACGAAGTCCATGGAGCCCTAAAACCCTGACCAAATAAACAAACAAACAAAAACAAAATAAATACAGTATACCCCAATAAAGAGTGCACCCTTCAGTGCAAGATTGCACAATTAAACTTTGCAGCTGTGACCAATAGTTGCCGAAATTCAACAGATCACACAAATCAAGCGCTACCAACCATAAGGAATAAATGGAGTAACTTGTGGTACAGCTCTGAAAATCAAGTCCCTTGTCTTAGTCCTATTATTGCTTGTAGTTTCAATGCTAATGAGTACTATGTGTCTCTTTCTCTACTCCATGGCAAATGTCCCGTAACACATTGAATTTTGGTAAAAAGAAAATACAATGTTAAAAAATACTCCAATTTAACAATTAGCAGTGTAGATCCATGTTCTACATGTAGTTTATATTTATAGGCTATTGGGGTATTGAGATTTTATTGTGTACCACACATACAATGCAACATCAAACACATCTAATAATATCATATCTGTTATATCCAAACCATTTAAAGGGGAAAGGTGGGTGGCTTTGACTAGGGTTTTTTGCATGACTGAGACAAACAGTTCAAAATTGACATTCTTGTATACCATGGGTTATAACTGCCTAAGACAAGTGTGATTATGAAATCACTAAACCTTCATTGCTTTGATCTGTGTTGCTTCTAGAATTACAAGGTTATATTAATCCACAACACTAATTCCAACATTGAGTTGTCCTCTTTGAACGGTTCGGCTATACTTAAGGATGGCAGTTTCGGGCCATATTCCACTGCCATAAAATAAAAGTTTGTCCTCTGAGCTGCCTGCCTCATAACAGACTGTAATGGGAGATAACAGTGTGCATAACTTGTAGGTAAATGTATTTAATTATCAGTCAATCCTGCAAGTAAATCATGTTTCATACATGAAAACAGGGCTGGCAAGCTATATATGACAATGATGTCATCTCTTGTCTTTTTTCAGTATCTCTCATATTAGTCTTATCGATGCAACACCAAATTTATGCTTCAGGCAAGCAGAAAATTTGTCATTTGCTGACCAAGGAAAGCCCCAAAAAGAAGGAAAAAGGGATCTGAATTTGTTTGGTTGTGGTTTAGAAAAGCATGCTTATATTTGCCAAAGCTTACTTATGTCAATGCAATACAGCAGAACTCTGACTCAACGAACTACCTTGGACATTTTAAGTTCGTTAAATGCAAGGTTCATTGGATCCAAGGGTATAAGCACAGTAAAAAAAAATGTGATTCCCAAGTTCGTACTTTAGGTAGAACGATGATGCTTTTACAAGCAGTGTGCTTCAGTGAATGAAATAGATCTCTATATCTCTAGCTACACCTTCTCGCACGTGCAATGTTAATTCTGCACAAGCCAATCACAAACAACCCTCTATCCACAACTTTCCCTCTGCCTCCCATCTCGCGACACCTCCCCCCCCCCCCCCCCCAACACACACACAGATACCGGTAGCTATCCTCCCCCCTCCCCTCTCTGTTCATCATTTTCTCTCTGTATTATGAACTTTGCCCCACCCCTATCACATAGCAGGATATGGTTTGCAGTACATTTCTATAGTTCTTGGTTTCTTGTCAGCCGACAGTAGACTAGAGGCTATGTAGTTTGAATTTCAACTAGATGTGTAAATAGATAAGCAATTTTTTGTGAGCTCGCCTACACTTATGGTTCATTGGATCCGATGGTGGGCCTGACATTAATTCGTTGGATAAAAGGTATTTTACTTAAGTTGATGCAGAAAAAAAAAAGGGAATTTTTCTCTGTTCGCTGAATCCCAGGTGTTTGTTGAGTCCGCGTTCTACTGTATTCTCAAATAAAATGAACAGTAGGAAATTAATGCAAGCAAACACAGTTAATGAACAATATTCTAAGCTTTCAAAATAACACAATAATAAATAACCTCTACTCCTAAGCCCTGTAAAAATGAAAAAACAAGGAATTGCTACAATGTAGCATCGTCCCCTAAAAAAGTATGGGTAATGTTATGACAAAATGCATACTAAAGCACTCATAATTATTAGTATAGAGTATGGTGTTTCAATTCAAAATCATACTCTAACTATCCTTTTATACAGTAGTAACTGTCATATATATGGATTGAGATAACAAAATTTTGGATAGACAGATATTCAAACAAAAAGAACAGAAAATTTACTTGAGCAAAGTGTATGTATAAAAACACACTGCTGCTTTTAAAAAGAAGTTTTTCAAGATCTTTGTAAATCTTAGGGTATCATGCTATCGAAGAGAACGCATTGTTTGTTTGTTTTTACAGTAGTATTGATACTGTTAAGTCCCTTCATCACCAGGAAATAGATAAGGATAACAGAACACTTGGAAAGAAGTAAGAGCCAGACTACACAAGAGTACCTGCCAACCATTCACAGAGAGAACATATTATTTTATTAACACTTTATTATTGGTCACGTGTAGCTAGTTATCAAGGGTCAACTTCGGGCTGGATTAGTAAGGGGCAATAGAAAGAGAAATGTGAACACAAAAGAGTTCAATTATTCCTGATCAAAGCGCAGGACCACATGATAAGCTCATGTGATGCAAAGAGGCGGAAAAGTAAAAAATCAGATTCATGACCTGGTTGATATGAATCAATATCTGTCGCAAATTAATAAGTTACCCTATTTACGTTAATAATAATATTGATACCCGAGATTTTCTGTTTGCTTATGTATTGTAAAATAAGTGTGTCTTATAGAGAAGTCAGCATTTTTGCCATTTTAGCCTGGGTTATAGCAGGGTGGAGCTGAACACCATTGGCACATTGTACTGATAGGCACCATGTTTGATTTCAAAGGAAGTAGGAAGTGATCACGGTGATCATAACATTGAAGATGTGCTTGGGACCACCTAACATCACTTTGCATCATAAAGGGGGCTAAGTTTCAGCTCTCGGCTTAGTACTCTCCGCAACCATGACACAACTAGATGGGCGAATTTGGGTCAGCCCATATATGCACTGAGTAACGACAAAGTGTTAATCTAAAAAAAAAATTTTTAAATAAAAGTGAACACACATGTGCGCAGAGTTAAAACAAGGAAATGAAGCCAATCAAAATATCTGAAATGCGCTATTATTAATCAGGGATGCCACTGAAACAGAGAAATAACTGAAAATTAATGAGGTTGTGTTTGCAAACAAAAAAGATGGTTAATGGACCCGTGTAATGTGGGGATTGAACAGAAACAAAATACTATGACCCGCTCTGCATGAGCAATCTTCAGTTGCTCTCTGCCGGAGATTCTTTGACGTCTCCTCCGTGGGAGTTATTTATTGACACATCGAAACAAATAAATAAGCATCTGATAAGAAAAATAACAACGCTTCCCTTACCAGCATATCAAAATTAGCAAACTCTATGTGTACACATGTTTTATGGCTTCATTTAAAAAAGGAAACAATTTTGTCTACCGCAGAAATTTTGTGGAGCAACTAAATAGTGTCTCTAGTGTTTTAGGTCTAAGAATGACAACTGATTTGGAAACAGTTTTTAAAAGTGAAAACAATGAAAATAAAGGTCAGAAATGGAAAAATGGCATCCCTGAATGATGAAATACCACTTATATCATAAGGTCAGGGCTCGGACCAAATGGAAAGTATGACAGTCTTACCCCTTCCCTGATGCCTCGAATGATGGTGGTGTAAGCTATCGATGGTACAGCCCAGCCTTCAACAGACTCTTGAAGTCTTTGCTCCTGCAGAAAGAATTTTAAGGGGCTGAGTGCTGAAAAGGAAACAGCATTTCAAAGACAGGGCTACATCCCCGATCGTATATGTTCAAACTGTAGCAAGTATTTTTCAACAAGAATGCAATGAGGTAAATCGCATGAGGTCAATCATTTTGTTGGACTTTTATAATTTTATCCTCAATATCAAGAGATCAAGCAAAAATCATTTACATCAATCTGGTTTTTTTACATGCGTTGCAGCATGATGAAATCAGGGCCTCCTCAATTTTGGGGCATTTTAGATTATTTGTATCAGATAAAACCTTGAACATTTCTCTTGCTGCCTGTGAAGAAATTATCAATTTATCATGTATTGAAGTCGAGATATTTGAAACTTTGATTATGTAAGAGTAACCCACTATCAGAAGTAAGATATGAGAGAAAATAGCCGCTATTGTTTCCTGGCTTTAGAATTGGCACTCTTTTCCATTCAAACAATGTTTTTTAGTACAATGTGCCATGAAATGTTTTTTTAAGTGAATATAGAAGGTAGAAGGTCACAAAAAACATTAATGGTAAAAATTGTCTGTGACTCAGAAAAGAGCTGATAACTCTGTCCCCTTGTTTTGACGAGCGTTCGAATTTGTGCTTTACAATTTTGTGTATATGCCTCTTCTAAGATGTCTATAACACCTTTCAAAATTCCCATTACCATAATGCATACAGGAACAAAACCTTCCCTGAAAACACGCAACAATTTACAGGTATCTACAACCAGCACATGAAACAGTAATCTGATTTATGAAGAAATCATATCATCGTCAGCTTGTGTGGGAGATTTTAGTTTTCAGCCAGTAAGTAAATAGAGCTGTCCCATCTGTAATAAAAAAAATCTTCTCGATCTCAACTGCGTGCTTTGCTAGCGTAATCGGTAAAAGAAAGCAGCGTTTGCATGATATTATTTTTTACATTTTTGAAAAAGTTCATTCTCAACGCTATGTTTTTAACTTTTCCATACTTTCACTATGAAAGCGGCTTTCAGATCAAGTACTTATGAGTGCATTTCTGAAAAATCGGAAAAATTGTGTTCCTGGCAGATTGGGAGAAGTTCCAAGAGTGGGTTCAAATTGTGGGAGTGTGCTTAGTGTCTAAGAAAAGTATGCTGGAAAGATAGACAAAGAGGATACATCAGGTAGGCCTACCACAAAGATACTAGGTCCATGGTCTACCATTATTATAATAGCGACAAAATTAATAGTACATAATCTACTACTACTACCGCACCCGTGCAACGAACGGGGATTTACACTAGTAATCAATAAAAAATATAAAAAAGCTTTTTTTTTTTTATTCAAGAGTGCCGTTGCACAAAAGAGTAGTTAAGGCTAAAAAAAACCTACCTGGGTAGCCACCAGAGCAATGATCTCCCCTAAGGCAGGCAGGAGTCCTTGCTTAAGCCGTGTGTTCTTCATGTTCTCTCTCAGCATCTCGGACAGTGCTGACATTGACTGATCAAAGAGATGAACAGATAAAATAGGTATGGTCTTTGATTGTGCCATTCTTTTCTACACATTTTCTCTAATGAAAGGAATGATCTACTCATGCAGGTAGTTTCACGTAAGATCTTTAAGACGGGGTGAGACTGGTCTTGTCAATTGTTTTTATAGATGCATCAAGCCCGAGAACAGTGATCATGTCATGACTGGCTGAATGAGATTAATGGTGTTCTTTGTTGGCCTCGCTGTGAGTCTTTGAAGTGTTAAATTAAATAGTTTACAAAATTTGCCTCAATGGGCTCATAGAGAAGAGGATGAAACAATCAAACATGCCCTTACTTCTTAAACTTTCTATTCATTCCAACATTCAGTGCTGCAGGACCAATGATATCCAACTATACTGACTGATTTTCCTTTACTTCTCTATATAATCTCACAATAAAAAAAAAAAAGAAACAAAAGTCGAACACAGTATGTTGACATCCTGTGTCTTCAAGAAAAAACAACAAGGTTTGCTGATTCCTTTCCAACGCAAAAAGATACTCATTTACACATTATATTGCTGTTACTAACCTCTGATAGATTCACATTGGTGTCCACTTTTTCTGTGAAATGTGCCACCAAGGCAAGAGCTCTTGAAAACTTGAGACGTCTGGAAATATTGTACGCACCACAAAGAAATAGAAGTTGTCAACACTTTGATATAATGTTCATAATGTTTTCATGGATAGTGAAGCAATTCTACACAAGCAGCACTGACTGAAACCTTTCAATTCACATAACCTGACTCCTTCTTGTTGTTGTCCACAATATATTCCTTACGTGATTTATTTACCCTTCTAGTACTCTTAACCTCCTTCAGAACTATGGCAGCCTAGCTCCATATCCCCCACTTGACTACAGAGACTAAAATTATGTTTACAATCATTTCAGTGCCTCAGCAATTTCAACAAATGTGACCTTTCAAGCAGGATGATTTCATAGAGTGCAGAGCAAAATAGAATAATAATCATCTCTCTCAGGAAGTAGGGTTGTTAAAAAAAAAAAGTCTAACACTGCATGTATCTACTTTATGGCTGCTATACTTGTAAAAAGCTAACAAAAATAGTTTGAGCGTTAATTAATGATAGGCAAAGCAAGATGAACTCACATGTCCAAGTGTGAAGATTCCCTGATGAGCTTTGTCATGGCACCAATAACTCCATTTTGAGTCTGGGATGAGAAAGTAGGCATCTTAATAGAAAATGCATTTTAAGTACACTATTTCATGAAATAACGCTGTAATTACAAAACCTGGAAAACCTAAAGGGTACAAGTTTCTGACAGTGCAAGCTGAAAAATATAAAGGAAACCATAAAAGAAGTTACAATGACAGCAATAGTTATGAGAGAAAAAAAGGGGGCTATTCTTTGCATAAATGTAAAAACAGACAAAAAAGAAAATGAAAACTGTGTCAATGTTTATTTTCACAACTCTATATTTTCTTAACCAAAAGATTGTTGTAAGGAAATAATAGCTCTGCATCTGACAGAAATCAAACAAAAAGGAAAAAGCGGAGTCATAAAGAAATACAATTTCGCTGTTTCAAGTGCCTCACCAGAGCCGTGGACAGTTGTCTGCTAGAGGCCACACATGAGATGTAGTGCAGCAATTGAATACGTTTCTGTGACGGAGGTCCCTTCTCCACCTGTGTGATGTTGTCTGTGACAGCCTTGGCTTGCTTCAGCACATCTTTCTCCTGCAGACCTGACAGCTTGTCCACTGAGACAAGGAATGAGGAAATCATCAGCATACTGTCTCAAAATACCAGATGTTCAATTAGGTCTGGTTTGGTTTTTATTTATAGCACCCCCCGCACCCTCCCCCCCCCCCCCCCAATAAAATATACCAACCTCACTGTTAGTTCATTCAATAGGCAGATTACTCCAACCCACCTGTCAGGGGCAACCTGAGCTGAGAGGGGAAACTCCAGGAAAGAGACAGATAATAATCTAACGTGGTGATCAAACTCCTGCCCTGTGCATGATCAGTGAACAGCCTAATCACTAAGCATTATACCACAGATGCCAGTTGCGTCCAATTTGAGTAATACTTACATTGGGATAAAAATTTATTGATGGATGCCACTGGGCTTCTGTGAAAATATTGAAAATTGCAAGGCTGCACTTGTAAACAACACTAGAGTTAACAGTTGCAACTAATTTGGGGTTGCATAGAAAACAACTAGTGATGATAGGAACTGTCCTTTTTTAGCAAAAATAACAAATGACAAAAAAACACAAGAAAAGCAGTGACCCTGAATCTTTCTAGGAATGAAACCAACAAAATAAGTGATGATGTGTAAGGAGGAACGGCAGCCTATATTGATATTTTTTATCTTAACATATACCTGAAATATGGGACAAACACTATTATACAAAATTACTCACGGGTAAAAGGTGGCACTGGCAGTGTCTTAGAGTCATATTTACAGGGAGGAACTTTTTGGATCTGAAATATGTTGAAAAATGAAGTGTATAAGGAACGCTCAGCCACTGGAGATGAGTGAAATAAAAAAATAAAGTATCTATTTATGTCAACTAATTCAAGAGAATAATGATATGCTTCAAACACTTTTTCTTTTTAATGAATGTCCTGCAATAGTGAGTTTTATTATTTTAAAAAAGAGACTTTTTTTCTTTTAAATGTGTCTACATTAATACATACGAAGTGAAAATATCGTCCTTTTAACGAAATATGTACTTATGTTTTTCAAAACATTCTACTTTATGAACAAAGGACTTGAATTTTGTCTATGAGCATGAATCATTATCAGTCTAAAAAATAGATATAAAGTTCATAAACTGAAGAACAGTAACCCCAAAAAACCCTATATCTGACCAGAAAACACACCTTTGGGTTGTCCACAATTTGGGTCACCACAAAATCACTCTCATGGAAAATGAGTCGCTTTGTTTCACTGCCATTGTCTTGAAGACTCGCCTCGCCATCTGTAGTATATCCGATTGCCTCCCTTGTTGTCAAATTTGTTTGAGTGGGCATGTGAGGGGAGGTCACTCTGTCGTCTGGAGGAACAGCTGTATGGGGGCGAGCACTAGAGGCAAAAAGGGAGATAAGAAAGAGTGGCTGGTGAATGAATACAGCAGTATATATTTTGAGATTATAGACACATCAACCCATCTGAGAAAAACATGCTGTGCAAGACTTACTTTTTTAACCAAAGAGCACAGAGTACCAGTGCAGACCTTAAAAATACACTCCCCAAGACTCTGATATGTATGGTTCTCGGCAGTCAATACCAAAGAAATAGTGGCTATCAAGATGAAATGGGCAAGTACAACTGAACTACGGTGGCAAGATTAGTGAGCATGCCCGGAATTTTGCTGATTTGCTGCGATTTCCTTGAGGAAGGCTATGGTATAAGGAGTTGATTGCTAAGATAAGATACATTGACTTTCACTAAAGGAAATATATTTAGCCTGTCGTGTAATATTGTGAATATGTCAGTATGTGTGTGAAGAGGTCCCTAACTCTTGACACAACAGTCTCAGGTGCACAATTGGATACACCTAGAGCTTATATCTAATCAATCTCTCTCTCTCCAACCTTATCAAATTGGAGCTCAAAGGAACTTGCCTTCAACAGTGATATCAGAAAACCATTTATTGTCATCAATATGCTATGGCCTAGTGCATAATACTCGAATGAAAAAGAAATGCAGCAAGACAGCTGACCTAGTCAGCCAATCTCCAGTAGCACCTTCCAACAGTATATATACTAAACAAGGAATAGAATAGAGGTAATATGTGTGTTCAAACACCTGAAAGAGGACATGGATTTCTTCAATGATGTGGATGCCTTCTTTTTTTTTTAGATTTACAATTGAGTGAACTGCTTAGTTACCAGTTTAGTTACCAGTTTTACGTCCCCTGCAACACTGTAAGGTCATTTAAGAGACGGGCTACTGTCAGGGCCAACCCGGATTGAGAGTGAGTGAACTGCCTCGCACATGCAAAAAAGATATAATTAGTGGATAAAAAAAAAACTTAGTTTGCTTATATCTTAAAAAATCCTAATATGCATCTTACCTGAGTGTGAATAGGCTTCCTCCACTCTCCATCCCTGGAGCCGTCTTTGGCCTCAAATAGTCCCCCATAACTGTACCTGATAGAAAATACAATTAAATTTACACAAAAAAAAAAAAGAGATATTGAGTTAACATAATTTAAGGCACATTTAAAATTAAAAGTCAGCAGGTGAATAGAGTGACTCTCCTAATTGACGGATACTGTCAAAAGCACTGTGAAAATGTGAGGCATGACTGAACTTTTGTAGACTACAAGGAGTAAAGCTATTTCTACTGAATGAAAACTTTCTGCAGTGCAACTAAGAAAATTTAGCGTTTGACTTTTATCTAACGAACTACAGATCAAGTTCATAATATACTGATGGAAAGATTTCACACTACAGTAAATTAATACAGTTCTTGCTTGATAAGTGACAGCTTGGAATCTCACTCGCAATAAGAAATTAAACGTTGACCCAAGGCCATCTCATTCCCTGAATGGGAACATAAAGGGATTACTTCAGATCACCTTGTATTCAAAATAAATAATATACAGAGTGCTTTTTTTATATTGATCAATTCTAAACTTGAATAACTCGAAACTATTACGGATAAGAGTAAACTATTTTTGCACATCATTCACTTTCCTTTAAAGTTTTTTTCTCGGATACTTAATAAGATTACTTTTATAGAGAAGGCATTTTAAAATGGAGTTAGTGAAACAAAGCCCTTTTTAGGCCATGGCGTCAAAACAGCGCACTGCCATACCAAAGAGAAGGACTGCTTGGAACCCTCGTAGGGCAATTGAAAGATAAATAAAACTGTTTTTCCAAAAGGACTAATGTCTATCAAGTTCTGGTTCCATGTTTTACGAAAACAAAATTTGAGTATTACTCTTTCTGGGAGTATCAAAATTAAGTCGTCTCTTTCAATTGCACAGGCACAAAGCAAGTCGCATGTTCACTTCTTGCTATCTTCGTTGTTATAGTCATTCACAGTACTGATCTCTACTAAATTTTGAAACCAAGTTGTGATTGAGTTTTGGATTGTGCTTTCCTTGCTGTGCTCGGTTGGAATTTTCTCAGAACTGCAGGTGCGCGATCTCCCTTGTAAACGCACAAGACGTGCATGGTAAATGGCAGGTTAGCGTCATTTCTGCGCGCTAAAAATCGTGGCCTGTTCGGGCAAACTGGCGCTGTCACCGAGTGCGTTCATGAAATCTGCTGATTTTAGTACCAGAAAAAAATTTAATGAATGAGGTTTAATGGGTAGAAAACAGAGTATTTCTATCTCTTACAGTCTTTGAGTTATATCAATTTAGAATTGATCAATATAGAAAAAAACACCTTATATATTCCCCTTGATACAAGATCTTTATTCTACTGCTATAGTACTGTCTAATGAACTTAAGAATGATAAACCTTACATGTCAACTTGTATAATATGAAATGAAAAAAAAAAGATTCCGTAAAAGCAGCTTGTGTATATGTGGAATACAAAAGTTTATCAATGACTAACCAGGCCGGCTTCCGTCAACAGTGTCAAGCTGGGCAACAGGACGCTCCATGCTGCGACGCAAGTCCACACCTTTGACCTTGCCAAGAGCTGAGCCTCCACCATGGTCAAACACTGAGGATGTCCTGACTGTTGTACTGCTGGCCTGGACTTCCGGGATGGTGGTTGAGAAGTCCTTGGCTAAGTGACTGAGCTCACCCTTCCAGAAGGTGTGGTTCACCAGCTCAGGCCAGCCCATCCTGAAGAGGGACAGGAATAAGAAACTTAATTGCAAGAGTTCATAAAAAAAATTGGGTCAAAACTAAATAAATCAAAGCAGATCAAGTTAGCTTTTCTTTCCTTTCTTTTTTCCCATCCATCTCCTACTTCAGCAAGCTTGCCATGTTTTCTGAAATGGTAACTGTAGAGGGGGGAAAATCTACCATGGAGCTAACAGTTTAATGTTTTTTAATGCCACGTTGACAACAAGCTGACTGAGATTACACCGCCCATAACCTAATACGATAAGTATGACTGAAGCAAAAATAATATAACCTACAAGCTCTTTTTCAAGTTTCCTAAAGTCTTCTGAATCAATTTACAGTCGAACCTGCCCAAGACAACCGCTCACTGTCATGAGAAAATTGGTCGCCTGGACAGGTCAGATGAATACGAAATGAAAAAAAAAAACACTTCCCCTCCCTCCCCTAAGATGAGTATGAAGTGAAAAGGAAACACTTTTTATTTCTCCTTTCGGTGAGGGAAGAGGCTGGTCTGGGCTTTGCATTTTTTGTTGTTGTTTAAAATGTATCAGACAAGGGTGATTGAGTGCTGAGGGGAACAAAGAAAGGTGCTGTCCCCACTCACCAAATAACACCAAGCAACACATCTGTGGCAAACTTGTTGTTACCGACTGGGTAAACAGAGGGACTACTGGCTTAGCCTTTACTTCATTTTGGTCAGGAATTACACTGTATTGTGGATTATGAGAGGGGCTAGTAACGACAGGTGAACGTATTAAGATGGTCGCTTGCCACACTCATCCGCAGTTGAAATTATGTTACTCAATGATCAAGACGGGTTAACCTTCCCAATGCTCAGTGCTGGTCAGCGAGTGTATAAATTGTAGGAGGGGCTAATATAACAACGATGGGGGGGAAAAAATGGGTACTGGCACTTAGGACAAGGACTCATCACTCGTACTCAGCCCGTGATTATGACAACGTGTCAGGGGAAAGGGGATTCTCAGAATCAAGTGGTCCTCTTTTGCAGATTATTGTGGCCATTGATAGTAAAGTATGGTGTACGCGGTCGCGTTGGACAGGTGGTCGTCTTAGACAGTGTCATATTATATTTAAAAAATGCAAGGGGGGAAGCGAGAAGTGGTTGTTTGTACAGGTGGTCGTCTTCCACAGGTGGTCGCTAGAGAAGATTAGATTGTACTTGAAAGAAAAAATGTAAGAGAGATAATGAAGAAAAGAGGACAGGAGAGAATGGGCAATCTTAAGACCATCACCACAGGTCAAAATTTAAAACTGCCTAATAAGCACACTTTTTAATCCAAAATACTTTTATACACCGTCAATGTTCTTTTTTTTCTTTTTCTTTTTTTTTTTTTGGGGGGGGGGGGTACTTTTCACTAAATGGTTATGCAGATGCAACAATTAAGTTTCTGTACTTTAAAACCCAAAACTTACCTATGATGTGGATCTTTGTTTAGTAACCCCTGCAACAGGCTCATGAATTCTGGAGAGGGCTTGGCTGATAATCTAGAACCTGAAAATGAATATCCAAAACTTGATAGTATAGTGGTGGTTTTTGGAGGCTTTTTTTTCTTTTTTTTTAAGGGGGGGGGGGAATTGAGTGTTGATGTCTTTCTGTTGTTTGCCTAAATTATTGTATAGACTTGATTGAGATTGAAGTACTTCTTCAAGAAAAAAGGCTGAAAGTCTGCTTTTTATTTCTGTGGAGTTATCATCCACTTTTGAAGCTATAAATAGTATAAGGTTATATCAGCATCAGGATTACATGTTTCTATTCCCTGGGTCTAAGTACTTTTAAGTATTACAGCAGCAGAATGCCAACAGTGGAGGACAAAAGAAAAAGAAAGGAAAGAAAAAAGAAGTTAGGACAATACACCAAAGAAAATGTACTACATTCTCCTCAAGATGTAGGGTGTCTGTGCAACACTCCATCATTAAAGGGCACATTCCTCTTGCAGATGGGTACTAATATACCCCCAGCCAACTGAACAACAGGAGGTTGGGGGGGGGGGGGGTAAAGACTACAGTGTGTATGGTATGATGAAAAAATTCTGTGAGATTCACTTGACGCTCAAACCAACTGAGCATCTCCACACATTGATATGTGAAATTCTAACCTTTGACTTTTGGTACTGGAAAGTCTTTTGTCAGGATTCTTTCCTTGATATGCTCTTCACTCTCAGCCAGGAAGGGAGGATGTCCTGGGGGGAAAGGAACAAAATAATTGTCATTGAAGAATATGATATTTGGCTTTTATGTCAGCTTGACTGAATAAGCTATTAAAACCTAAGTGGTTAAAAGCAATTAGTCCAAGAGACTATTTTAAACAAAGAGAGGTAACAACAGATCATAAGAAAATGAGATCTCTCATGAAAAGGTTAAATCTCAGCCAAAGGTTGTCAATCAAAGATACAGTAAAGAAACAGTTGAATAAAAATACATGTCCAAAAATGAATAAAAATCCAAAAAAACTCTACCATGCATCAGGTTTTGAACAGCATCGAGTGGGGGGGGGGCGGGGGGGGGGGGGGGGGGG
>JAUKPP010206472.1:0-24113 GCA_032273245.1 Phyllaplysia taylori
GAAAGAGTTAGAAAATTGGTTGAAAGAGTAGACAAGACATAGATAAAGAAGAAGAAGAGGAAGAAGAAATTTATTGGCGATAACATGCCGGCACCGGCGGGGGATCGAACCCACGACCATTGGCATGAGAGGCAGACACTACTAACCTCTAGACCACGAGAGCCCCCACTAGTACTGTGCATTCAGAGTCTTCATACAAGTTGGTAATTATATTATTGATGACTTTCTCCGGTGTTCCATAAATTCTTAGAATTCTTAGAATATTTGAAGGATGCATAACCTGTAATATGGGTATCGACAACAAAAACTAGGCCTACATTTGACAGGTGTTCGAAGTAGCCTCTTCCTCAGTTAGCAGCCTTTCCAGGTAGCTAACTGTAAGATAATACATGGTGCTTTTTTTTATATTGATCGATTCTAAGCTTGAATAACTCGAACACGCTAAGAGTAAGAGATAAAAGTAAACGAATTTTTGCACATCATTCACTGTCCATTTAAGTTTTTTCTGGGATATGTTATAAGATTATATTGATGGAAGAGGCATTTTTTAAAAATGACTTAGCGAAACAAAGGCATTTTAGGCCATGGCGCCAAAACAGCGCACTGCCGTACCAAAGAGAAGGACTGCAAGGAACCATCGTAAGGCAATTAAAAGATGACTGAAACTTTTTTCCAAAAGGACAAATTATGTCTAACAAGCTCTGGCTTGCTTCATGTTTTACGAAAACAAAATTTGAGTTTGTTCTTTGAAGTTAGAAAGAGGTGGGTGTTTCTGGGAGTATCAAAATGAAGTCGTCTTTTTCAATTTTATTGATCGGGCACAAAGCAAGTCGCATGTGTTCACTTCTTGCTATCTTCGTCCACTCACAGTACCTGTCCCTACCAAATTTTGATAGCAAGCTCTGACTGAGTTTTGGAATGTGGTTTTCCTGCTGTGCTCAGTTGAAATTTACTCAGAACTGCAGGCGCGCGATCTCCTTTATAAACGCACAAGACGCGCATTGTAAATAGCAGATTGGCGTCATTTCTGCGCGCTAAAAATCGGGGCCTGTTCACGCAAATGGCGGGGTCGCACAGTGTGTTGATGAAATCGGCTGATTTTGGTACCAGAAACAACTTAAATGAATAAGGTTTAATCGTTTGAAAATATAGTATTTCTATCTCTTACCGTCTTTGAGTAGTATCAATTTAGAATCGATCAACATTTTAAAAAAACCACCCTGTATAATCATAATTATTATACAACTCTATTGAATCATCGTGGATGTCTCTGTAGGCTATATAGGCTGCACTCTCCGTTGGGATAGGCCTACCACTCCCAGCTAAATACACACGCACACACACACACACACACACACACACACACACATAAACAATGAACTGTGCTTGACCTCATGTAGGCCGATACACATTCAACACACCAATACGACCTAATGTGGTCATGTAACAATGCAGTGTTGACGAGTCCAGCCAGTATGATTTATTCGTTGAAAATATTCATCATTACCAATAGAAAAAATGAGGGAACAAAGATATTATGTAGATTGGTTGGTAGCTAGAAAATCTAGATAGACAGATGGGTGGAGAGAGGGGGAGAGTTAAAGAGACAGAGAGGTAGGCCAGCTGAGTGGTGAGTCATTCATTGCTCGCTCAGCTGTTTATAAAAAAAACCGGAGTTATCTCTCCCTCTATAGCATTCTTCTTTCTGTAAAGTTTTCATTTGCACTCTACTGCCAACATGGCGGTTTACGACTGTATGAAGCTGTAAGTGGGCGTTTTCTCAATAATAATTAGGCTAATGTAGGCCAAAAAATCTAGATCTAGTGCATCTATCTCATCCCTGTAAAATATGTTTGCCTTAGCAAATCCATGTCATTTGTCAAACAGAAAACAATCTTCTGTACATTTTATTATCGTGTAGGTATTTTATAGAAAGTTCGTGCCGATGGCGATGATTGATGAACGATGAACGGAACGAGCACTCAACTCGGCAGGTCATCGACATCATCGAAATTCACATCAACACAGTCACCAGTAACAGTGCCGCAGGTGACAGGACAATCGGTCATTTGGTCAACACAAAACAGTTTACACACACACACACAGAGTTGAGTCACTGATTCGGGTTTCACATTCTTACCAGTCAGGTTATCTACTATCTTTTGTGCTGCTATTTTCGCCCAGTGCCAAATCTCGCCCACTGGGAATCTAGTGTTAAACTGTGTATTCCTACGCGTTCTTAGGTGGGCGAAAACTGGGGCAATCTAGATACTATTACAAAGCCCTAGACTTGGACTTAGTCTTCTTAGTTTAGAGTAGAAATCTAGATCTAGATAGAGTAAGTTAGAGAGTTAGATGGGGAGGCATGCATCGATCAATTACACCACGCATGTGTCGTGTTGGCATTCCTGCTCATGTGAGAGGTCGTTTCAGGATCGAGAGACAGTTAGTTGGATGACACGAGAGATTTGAAAAAGGCGTGTATAAATTATGTCACCTTTTTGGCACTAAATTGTACGGCAACTGAAATTTTTGCCGATATAGAGAAAAATATATGCAAGTAGGGAAGGTGAAAGTGCTTGTGCAAATGGTCTTAAGGGCAGGTTTACCTGTATCTTTTAATAGAATATAGGGCCATTTGACTACAGTCAAACCTGTCCAAGATGACCACTCATTGGTCTTGGGGTGAATTCCACTTTGTTAAGATTAGAAAATATTTCTGTAAAACGTGACTTGTACTCTTAACTTCGATTTTCATTTTATGAAACTTGAAAATCAAACGTTTCCGGGGTTTTCGAATGAACTTGCACTCTGATCAGTGTAAATCTGGAGGTGTCAGGCTCATGGGGACTCAGCCCTTGGCTAGAGGTGTAATCACAAGACGAATTGCATTAGTAGTTACTTGGTACTGTTGCCTTTCCCTCGTTAGACTGTCCATAGAGCATTCACAGATCTTGAAAGATTCAAGAGTTTTTATTTTAAATTTCACTTCTTGTACAGATTCACTTGTGTATTGTGGTGCTGTTTTGCTTGTGCTGCATTAAAATGAGAATGCCCTCTTTTATACCTTTGCATCTTATTCTTTCAGTCATATAACTTCAGAGAAATTCATTGTTGAACCAGTGGCTAGCTCAGGAGCACCCCAAGATGTTCTTGTTGTTGATCGACTCACCCAGGAAATTTCCCTCCAAGGTATTAAAATGCCTCTTCTCTGCTATGAATTGTCCTCAAATGTTAATTTTATATTAAGCAAGGATCTATACCTTCCTAGTAAGCTTGTTCTAAGTCCATGCTCTTGTTTTGGACTCTTTCACCTTGACTCTTGTCCAATTTTTATATCCCCAATAGCAGAGATTGCTTTTAAAATTCAGGGAGAAAGAAAAATTACCACAGCTGTTAAGAGAGTTTTATTTAAAAAATTATTCCCCAGTAGAGCAATAGGCTGAGCAAAAGTTTGAAGCCTCCTTTTAAGCCTCCTTTTAGCAAGTTGCCTCAAAGATTACATATTTAAGTTCTTGAGCTTCAAAATGAATTAAATCAAAAAGCTTTTAAATTCAGTCAAATATCCAAACAATAGCATTCATTGACAAAACATGTTAATTATTTAAATAATTCCAGTCTGTTGCCGATCTGGTAGTGTGTTGTGTATTATATAAGACAAGGAGCTTGTGTTGCTACAAGCTTTAACAATGCACTAAAGTGGTCTTCATATAGTGTCGAGAGCTGCCTATAGTCTATACATAGACTAGTATGGAGATAAAAAGCATGACAGCCAAGGTTTTTTATCATGTACATGTATGTACTTCCCTTTCTCTGTGTTCAAAAGGAGGCGACAGTGTGATCCCAGCCACAGCAATCACAAAGACAATATATGGAATTGTCGGCGTAATCAGACTGGTGGCAGGTATGCTGTGATTGCATGTTCATGTATTGTCTCTGTTGGATATAGATTGTTTGTATAATAAAAAATCATTGTGTTCAAACTGTAGTTTTAGAAATCGGATGCACAGAAGAACCCTTACAATATTTCTTAAACACAAGGTACTCTTGCCACTGCATACATTCTTTCTAGCCTCAGTCCCAGGTCTCATAAACATAGCCATTGCTGTTATGGTTAAGCTCTTTGCTTATGGTGCAGAGGACGGGTTTGTTTTCCACGTTCGACAAATATCTCCATCATTCTGCTGGGATATCCTTTCTCTCTCAGCCCAGGTTAGCGGCTTAGCCCTAACATGTGAAGTCAAAAGTAGTACTGTATATAGCTTAGATTGAGAGTACTGACAAGAATGAGCCTATGTTGTAACTTTTTCCCTGTCTCTTAGAAGCATGTTGCAGCAGGATTCTACCAAGTACTGTCTTTACTGAATTTCAGATTTATTACATGATCACATGAGTAAGCAAACACTTTATGTCCTATTTAAAGCAGCACATAGAATATAATGCTGAGATAGTTAATGATTCTTGTGGATATGGTCTTTGAAAGATCCATGACCAGTTGAAACGAAAGCAAGCAACAAACAGAAAGAGTTTGTTAACCAAGCTAAGTCAGGACTGTTTCTGGTGCATTTTTGTATCTTCATTTTTCTCCAAACATGATCATTTTGCAATGCAATCTCCTATGTTACATATGATATACTATTGAGCTATCAAGGATTTGTTGCTTCCGATGATTAATTGTGATAATCTAATACGGCTATGCAATGTTCCACTGTCTGCTTCAATATTCATGTTTCAGGCCCATATCTCATTGTGATCACAAAGAGGGAAAAAGTCGGGACCATTCTGGGCTCTGAGATATGGAAGGTGACAGGCACAGAGATCTTCAGCTACAAGAGGTCACTCACTCATCTTACAGAGAAACAAGTATGACAACTCTTCGTTTTTTTACAGACATGGAAGAGGGCGTCATTAATTAAGTAGATTGATAGTTTTTTGCAACAAAGAGAGTTGTATTTCTTATAAAAACTTTGGTTATTTGGTTGTTGCTACTGCTGCCAATGAGGATCAGGGACTTATATAGGTTACTCACCCTTCAAGAAGTCTTGACAAGCCACAGAGCGATGACACTGACAGCTCAGCTTTGTACCCAGGAAGTTGGAAGCCTTAAAAGTGGCTTCTTAATAATGCAGGATCACTGACATGTGTAGTGTTATTATTTCGTTCTTTACCTACCATGTAGAGGATGGGAATTCAAGGCCCACATGAGGAAGGGTTTCAACTCAGTATCTCCGCCTCTCTGCTAGAATGTAGTGTCCCTTTCAGCTTGGGCTGGCCTTGACCGGCAGGAGCGAAATAGATGCTTCTTAAATGACCTTATAGTTTTGCAAGGGGGATAAGACCAAAGCCAACAGCAACAGGTGCCACAACCTATACAATATTTTTATCATAATGTGACCAAAAATCATATTTTTGTATGGCTTTTCCATAGCAACTGATGAAGGCAGCATCCTGCTGAAAAAGTGTTCGTCCCACTCACAACATTGAAAGTCTGCCATGACCCATTTTAAAAACTACCACAAAACATGCCCAAAACACCTTCTGCATTCTGGTTGAGTATTGTAACTTTTACTACTGTCTGAAGGAATTTGTCACACTCAGCTTGGGTTGGCCCTGACATGCAGTGTCAAAGTAGCCTGTTTCTTGAATAACCGTACAGTGTTACGAGGGACATAGAACTGGTAGCCATACAGTAAAACCTTGTTGTAATGTAAATGCTGTGGTGGCGGTGAGTTTTAACATGATCACAAGACACTTATCTTTTCTCTTTTATCTGTTTCTTTGTTCCAGGTATCCATCAACAAGACATACCTGAACCTTGTGGACATGATGTTGAACACGGAGAATTTCTATTTTTCTCCGACTTATGACCTGACACACTCTGTTCAACGTCTCTACAACACTAGTCCTGACTTTCAGTCTCTTGCTTTGCACGAAAGGGTTAGTTTCTTTTATACATGAGAATGATATTAATGCCTCAATTCATTAGCCTTTTCCAAGTTGTTTTTTCTTTTCTTGTTTTTGTTCTTGATCTTAATTGTAAATGTTCAGTTCAGAGTATTTACTTAAAAAATCTTTTCATATATAGATTTTATAGCTTAATTAATGTGTGTTCACTGTGAAAAACAAAACCATACTGTAGTGATCTCAACTTATCTTTCCGATGGGCATAGTATACATTTGCACTCAAAATTTCATGCAGTAAACCTTTTACAGTCCTTGGTCTTGTTTAACATCTCGTACCCATTTTGTAGTATAGTTTTCTCTTCAGGAAGATACAATGACACATAGCTTATAAACAATGTCATGAATGTGTAACTGAGTATCAACTACATGAAAGTTTATGAAAAGTTTCATGATGTCAAATAGCAAAGAGACTGTTCACTCTTGTTCTGTTTGTTTTCCAGGCCGACCAGAGATTTGTATGGAACAGCCATGTGTTGAGGGAGTTGGCCCAGCAGCCCGACCTGGCCAAGTTCTGCATGCCTCTCATGCTGGGATGTATCCTTGTTGGCCACAACACTGGCTGAGCTGGATTGGCTTGGTTTCCAGTTTTGCACCCCTTGCAACTCTGTCAGGTTATTTAAGAGCAGGCTTCTTCGACCCTGGCTGACAGGAACTAATCTCAGCAGACAAATGACATTCTTCTAGACCGATTACAAGTATTAGTGCATTCAATGATTTGATGAGCGAATGCTTGTTGGGTGTTCTGATGTGATTTGCTTCATCTACTATTGTGTTGCTATTGTCTTATTCTACTTCCTTTGCTGTCAATAGTGTCGTGAAGTCTTTACCAAACAAACATTTAGTGAATTAAGTTCCTATCTTAGTCTGATAAGAGTTGAAATAGTACAGTAAAACCCACATAAGTCGACATTGCTAGGACTATTAAAATCACATCGAGTAAAGAGGAAGTCGACTTAAGGGATGTCGATGTAATCAACGACTTAAGGGATGTTGATGTAATAAACAAAGAAAAAGTTTGGAATTCCAAATTGTTTCTACCTAAGCCAAATGTTGAGTTAACAGATGGGAAGATATGCAGGTTCTTCTGTATTTTTTATTGCTGATCCCCTGGTTCTGCTATTCTTTTCACTTTTATCCATATACCATTGTGGTAAGCACTAAGCACATTGCTTATGTGTAAATTCTTTATTCTATTACTAACTTAATGTTAAACTGCATGAGATCAAGGTGTAATCCACCATCATCACACAGCTCCCTCTCTCGAAAGGCCATAAGAGAACCAGCGCTGTGGTGTAATGGTTAAGCTCTTTGCCTGTCAGGCAGATGACCCGAGTTCGATCCCGAGCATGGACGATCTGGGGGTTTTTTCTGCTGGGATTCTTCCCCCTCGCAGCCTGGGTTGGCCGTGACAGGCAGGGTCGGAGTAGCCCACCTCTTAAATGACCTTACAGTGTTACAGGGGAAATAAAACTGGTACTTACAGTAGCCATTAGAGAGGAAACTTAATTTTTAGCGAAAATAACTTTTTTGCATATCATTCCAACGCAAAGGGTGTGTATCCTGTAAAAGTCTCCGAGTCCGGCGATTTTATAAGAAAAAGACAGTGGTCAAATTTCATACTTACATGTCATGATTAATAATATTGTAGCAGATTATCAGGTTTTTTTTAACTCTTTAAAGTAGGAAAAATCCAGTTATGATAGTTGAGCTGCCACCCCGCGAGGTGTTATAAAAATGTTTAAGCACAGGAGATTGAAAAAAGTAGCATTTTTTCCCGTTTTGTTGTTGTTGTACAAAAAACAATGAAAACTCCCTTAACTATTGACCCCAGTCATCAGCATCAGCGCCTCCAAGGTGAACTCTCACAGTGTGGACTACATCCTTTTATCAAGGAGATGTATTTTCCGAGCCGGCACGCGCTTCAATGTGCGGGGAGTTGACATGCAAGGACAGGTGGCCAACTTTGTGGAGACAGAGCAAATCTTGCAGTTTAATGAGAACATTTGTTCTTTTGTGCAGGTCAGTTTCACGTTTAGTCTGAGGCTTTTCTAGATCTTAGAATTATTTACTTTTTTCAGCTTCCTATAAAAAAGTACATTCTCACGTTACTTCTTTGACACATTAAACTGCCGTTTCCTTCCACTGCTAATTTAATCATTTCTCATGAGAGTTTGTCTGTCTGCTAACATGAAAGTATCCAGATTAACTCTGAATTATGCATGTGATTCCCTCAGATTTTTTTACTCTATACAGCTTTGCTACTTTAGGTTGTATGCACTTTGTAATGCTGTAAGATCATTTTGAAAGTTGGCAACCGTGATCCTGCCTGCAAGAGCTACTGCGGACCTATAGGGACACAACATCTCAGCAGAGGGACTGAGATATAGAAACTTTTGAACCTGCGTTCTCTGCATGATAGGCAAAGAGCCTAACCACTACACTGCCGACACTTGCCTGCTCATCCTTCGGAGATGAAAAGTTAAATCTGAGGTCTGCTCATGATCTTATGCATTGTATTGTGTTGCATAGCACATATTCCCCTATAGCAAATATTTGACCCTGTGGTAAAGCTCATGCTGTGAACCCTTTTTATCATATTTCAGACCAGGGGATCTATTCCTCTGTTCTGGTCTCAGAAGGCAAATTTGAAGCGACTACCTCGTCCAGTCCTGTTAGATGTGGATCATGTAAGTATGAGTCTAGATGAGGGGGGGGGGGGGGTCAACTAGCTTATTTGCTTACAGCATTCCTGTCATCTGCAGTCGTCACTCATAGTCTACTTATTTCACTCGAGTTACACGAACAGATCATAATTGTGTGGACATTATGTTTCATTGAGTATGAAAGTCAGACTTTATTCTCAGGAAAAGTTCCATATTGTGTTTTTAAAAAAAAGATTAGTCCCCATACCTGTTTTCACTTGCGTTGTCCTTGACTCTGTGGTTGTTAATTAGCAATGAACCTCAACCACTAAGTTAGAGCACCGGATGGTTGGAAGGTTGTGCTGCCAGATTCTTCTAGCTTTGTTTCCCATTGTTTGTTCAGTATTTTATGCTTGCGCACTCCTTGAGCGCTGAGTGACTATTTTTGCTTCTGCTCCTTATTTCTGAGTGTTAGTATTGTAATTTATTTCCTTGCACTGAAAATACCTTGTAGTGTTAATAGTGTAGTAAAATTATGCCAACAACAACAAAAATTGTGTCTTCACGTTTTTTAAAGCTACAATTGATTCGTCTCCTGAGTTATGTCTCATATCTTAAGTTTATCATGTGAGTGGCACGTTCAATGACTGTGATGTCTTTTTTTTTCTAGTGGCCCTTACCAACCTGTAATGAGAGAAAAATCTGTTGGAAGATCAAATTGAATTGCAATTGAAACTTCGACTCACATCATTCAGGATGTCATTTTCTGTTCCATTGTCCTCAGATATCTGCATTCCAAAAGCACTTTGACCACCAAGTCTACATCTACGGCAACCAAGTCATCGTCAACTTGGTGAGATTTTCAGAAAGGGTGGTATTTACTGCTGTATAAAAGAGACTGATGAGTGGAAAAGTCTTTCAGTTTTTAGGAATACTTTGGGCTCAACTAGACTAGTCTGAAAGTTGGGTCAATTTGCCGTTAATTCTTATATGTTCCACATCATCTGATCTTATTAGATGTGACCTGATAGGATGTAATCTACTCATCCCTACAAATTTATTGCTATCATTTAATTTGATTAAAGATTCTTGGAAGTGTTGTTTACTGAATGCTTTTTAACATCAATTGCACTGGCTTGCAATATTGCTGTTTCAGTCTCTGTGTACTTACTGCAAAGACCATAAAAGAGTAAAGACCCCATACTTAGGGAAAATTGTGTCCTGGAAATGAGTGGCGCCACCAAACGTCAGGTAACCTTATCAGCTGATCTAAGTGTACACAAACACAGCGAAATCGCGGCTGCTTGGAGTTCTGGTGTGCACTGTGCGACACTTTTTCTAGTAGACGGAAGAAAAGAGTGCCACTTTGTTTATATATCAAAAGGTTACCCGCCGTTTGGAAGCGCCGCTCATTTACGGGACGTATTTTTTAGTAGACGAAAGAAAGAGGGTGTTCCATCTTATTCCCTTTACAATCTATCCTTACAGTTCCACAAATACAGGAGTGGCTGTTACATAGTGGCACTCTGTCATGATCTGTTCCTTCAGCTTTTCTCAATGTGTCATACTGTGGGGATCTACCCAGTGGCCCTTTTTTCTTTGGTTACCAGTCTTTTGTCCCCTGCAACACTGTGAGGTCATTTAATAGGCGGGTACTTCGACCCTGCCTGTCAGGGCGAACTGGGGCTGAGAGGGAAAAAATCCTAGTAGATTGTCCGCACATTGGATCGAACTTGGTTTTTCGGTATGATAGATGAATAGCCTAACCATTACACCACAACAGCGATCCTGACAGCTTGATAATGCCTTAAAATCTAATATAAATAAAAGTAAGTTCCACAATTAGTGGAGGCGTAACAGTGTGGATTTTGTTTTTACTGCCCTCTAGGTGTTGCTTGATGCTGGGTATAAATGATTTCAAATGTTTACTTGGTTTAACCTTTTCAGGTCAATCAGACCGGGTCGGAGCAGGTGTTAGAAAAAAGGCTAGCCCAGGTTGTGACAAATGCCCAGAACAACAATGTCAGGTCAGTTGACTACGTTTATAGCAATACTTCAAACTTATTGAGCCAGTTCCAGTTGTTAAGGCCTGGCATTTTTCATCGTTCTTGACCCTTTTTGGTGTTTTGAAAGTTACTTTGATACAGTAGGAAGATGGAATTCCACTGTTAGAAACTAGAGACCTATAGATCTCAATACACTGAATAAGATAAATCAGGGAGGCCGTAAATATTTTCAAGGTAAAATTTTTTATTGTCTTGGCGCATTTCTCAAATCTGTTTGTCTGCTAGAGTCCTTCAGAACATCAATCATGTCAGGCAACCCAGCTCAGTCTAGATGAAGTAATGTAATGCTCAATGATAAAAAATAGAAATGTGGGTTGTGAAGACTTTGCTCAAGCGGACATGGTTTAAACTAACAGTGTTGATGGAGCCGTAAAACCCTAAACAAAGATTATTCTCTCAAGCTGTTATTGTGACTCATTTATTGAGATCATTTCATATTCCTTCTCACAAGGTATGAGCCGTTTGACTTTCACAAGGAATGCAAAAACATGAGATGGGACCGTCTGAGCATTCTCTTGGACAGGCTGAACCCCGACAGGAAACAGTTTGCGTAAGTACAGTACTGCATGGGATCGGGTCCTTTATTATTGCGGGACAGGAGAAACAGTTTAAATTTCAAAGTTGATGAGCTTACTGTGGCAAGCATGGAGTTGGCAGTGGCCCAATTTTTTTAAATAATTTTGCCACAACTTGGAAATTGCTGTATCGTGAATTAGAGACTGTGTTGTGTTGAGTTGCATTCAGGGAAACAAACCTTAAAGTCTTTCTATTATGATCAAAGAAAAGAAATGAGGGCACAAGCTTTTGCTTTGTCCTGTCCCTCTTTACACACTGGCTAATCCATCTTTATAAATAATCCAACATGCCAAAATGGAAACCTCTCTTAACAGGATCTTCCCGCTCTCCCCTTAATAAATTACTTTAAGATTACCAGCATAGAGCGGAAACCTGTCCTATGTGGAAACGGAAACCATTTTACTCTCCCTCGAAGAGTTATGACATGTCCAAGACGGAAAGTGGGTTGCCAGATCATCCTGGATTAGAATCAAAACTCCCCAAAAGTTTGTTTCTACTATCTCAAATATTAATCTAACCACTAGGCGAGGAAGGGAATAGCAAGGGTGTGGTGGGGAGGATGGGGTGCCATGAGCATTGCGGGTGGTTACTATGGTATGAGATGTAAGATCTGATCGCAGCCTGTCTTCAAGGTTTCAAGTGTCGCGCGACCGGGACATTTTCCCGGCTGGCCAGAGGTGTGAAATTCTGCCACTGCCTGCCGCTCTGATCTCTCGACCAGTCTAGGAAAAAGTTTCCCTGGACTGCCCTTACAGGCACACGCTAGTTATTAGTTCCTTTCTCACTTATTACAATATCTTACAAGAAGTTCAAAGGCTTCTGACTTTTCTTTAAACTGATTTCATGTTCTGGAATTAGCGTGGTGAAATGGGTGAAAGGCATTGGTTGATTGCGATTATTGTATTGATGGGAGAGGCTGTTGTAGGGCAAAAGGCATTGGTTAAAAGTAGTATTACATTGAGGGATGGGGCTAGAGGCTGCAACGAAGAAGTGTTACGATTAATTCTGTTCTTTAACTGGTCAAACAGCAAGTTTGACCAGCCACAAGCAGCAATTGCGATTAGTGGGAATTATTGACACTTGCTATATAGCTAAGACTGAAATGGCAACATAACAGTGCTGTGAAGTGTGTAGTGCTTCTGAAATGATCTTTTAGTGTAGATAGAACAGTAAAACCCTAAACAAGCAAGCAAAGCATCTGGCTTTAGGACTATGTTAATTGTACTTTTTTTTTCTCAATTTGAGATTAGATAATGAGATATACTTCATTGATCCACTAGAGAAATATGTATGTCAAAGCCACTCTGGAAGATTGTCAAATGATTTTACAGGTATTTCCAGCAACAGGCCGGAGGTCAGGTACAGCAGACCCAATCTGGCGTGTTCAGAACCAACTGTATGGACTGCCTCGACCGCACCAATGTGGTACAGAGCCTCGTCGCTTCAGAGACGCTGCAGGATCAGTTTGAGGTGAGTCGGTCATGCTGGGAGCATTTCTGCTCATTTGACAGTGGCTAGTGCCATTCAAAAACTTATTTACTGTCAGAAGCATAAAAAGAATGATGGTCGTCTTGTGTACATTTTTAATTTGCTATCTTTACTAACATGACAGTTTATTTCCCCGCAATGAAATATTAAATCGATGCCACAGTGGCTTCTATGATGTAGTGAACAGGCTCTTCACCTTGCATACAAGAGACTTGAATTTGATTCCCTTGGAGGGAAACTTTTATTTCTTTATTATCTTTATCTTTCGGCTTGAATGTTACATCCCTCTCAACCTTAGCTGGACCTGATAGAATGTAGGAACAGACAGTGTTGCAAGAGACATTAAAATCATAGCCAACGAACATACAACAAATGTCTACGCACTGCTGTGAAGCTAAAAGAGGATTGTTACCAAGTATTTTTATCTTTATGAGAAGGATGGGCTGTTAAAGTTTTTAGTTGTCCATTTATATTGTGCTAATGTATTGTTATAAACATATCATTACTAAAAGTAAAAGTATTACACAGACTAGAAATTATATCAATAATGAAACTTGAAATGTGAGGGAAATTCTAGGTTGTGAGTTGTCGGACTTTGAGGTTTATCTCACTCTTTCCTTTCTTTCCTATTCACAGAGATTGGGTATTCTTGACAGTAGCCAGAAAATCTTAGAGCAGAAAGAGTTTGATTCAATATTTAAGAATGGTGAGTAAATTTGAAATACTTGTGTCATTAGATTTTCAGCATGTTTTTAATCTTTGCTGATCTTTTGCGGTCTTGCATAGCATGGTCTTATGGGCAACATATTTCTGGTAACTGTTGTCCATGTTACATTCTTGTGAGGACAGAGAGTGAAGTGTGTCTTAGATCTGATATTACCTTATGGTATCGAGTTGCTGTAAACCCCTAGAAAACAATTATTGTCCACCAGCGTCTGTGGTGTAACAGTTAGGCGCTTTTCCTATCACGCAGAGGACATGAGTTCGAGGCCTGCGTGAGGCAGTTTGTTTGATCGAGTATCTCCATTTTTCTGCTGGGACAATGTCCCTCTCAGGCCGGGTTGGCCCTGACAAGCAGGGTTGAAGTAGCCCGTCCCTTACTTATAGTGTTGCAAGGGATGTTGAGCCAAAATCAAACCAAACCAAATTATTGTCCTTGATTGCCCAAACTATCTTTAGCAAACACTCAGCCATAAATGTAGAAACCGTCAGAATTTTGTGTGTTGCATTTTTTTATTACTTTATTTTGAATTCATTATGAGAGGGGGGGGGGGGGGTGGGGGGGAGTCTGAGGGAGGTGTGGAGGGTTGAATTAAATTAAAATGATACCTTTTCAATGTTTAGCTTATAAAAGGATTAATAACACTAAATGCTATTTATTGATTGGATTTTTCAAGAGTCAAAGAGTTCCAGATGGATGATCTTATTGCACTGAGGGAAAAAAAAAAGACCTGTGTAGATTAGTCTGTTGAATATATAGCATGAAAAAAACCCTCCACATTTCAATATAGGAACACCTTCTCTACTCTGGAGTTGCCAACACTCGTGGGTCCATTGTTAGTCTTACCAAGTTCATGACAATCTCTCTCTCACGCGAGAACATTTGGATTCTCATGATATTTTTTTTTCTTTTATATGAGTTATGCTGTTAAGATTAAGAGCTCGATGAACTTTTCCACTGTCTGGGTTCTTGACAGCCATTGTTGTTAGGCATATTTATAGTATAGCTTTATTTATGTAAACAAGCTAAATCGCTTTATGAATTGCTTGGCAATACTTTGTCCAGTTGAATGATATGGAATTCCTTACTAATTGTTTAGTAATTGGAAAAAATATAGTAGGCAGTGAAATAAGAATATGATTTATTTTTTATGGAACGATTCATGTCCAATTATTAAGCACTTAAATTTCCTTTTGAGGTTTGGAAACTCTGTCTTCATGATATTGATTGATTTTGTTTGGTTTCAGTGTGGGCTGACAATGCTGATGTGATATCTAAAGAATATGCTGGTACTGGTGCCCTCAAGACGGACTTTACAAGGTGAAAATCCTTCCAGAAAGTCATCAAGTGATGTTTTTCTACTTCATTCATATGAGGGGGGTTCCCATAAGGGGTTGTGGGGAGTTCGTTGACAGTCTTGATTTTATTAGTCTCTTAATGTGAAGAGCTATTCTTTTTCTAAGTAAGTCTGTGCTGCTTTTTCTTTTTTCTGACAAGAGAAGAGTTTCTATGATAGTTGTTGACAAAGAATGTCTTCAGTTGAGCTTTAAGTTTTGGGGCTCAAATTTTGAGGACCTGAAGGGTCTCATATATATTTTTCACTTTTGATTTTGAAAGAAAAGATTTACGTATCCCTGTTACTGAGCCCACACATGAAATAATCTATCACTTTTGTTTACTTTTTTTATACATAGATTATCATAAATAACTATGGTAGTGATTGACTAAACTGTTCTAACTATTCTGTGTATGTCAGAACTGGCAAGCGGACGATGTATGGTGCTCTACAAGATGGCTACAACTCTGCCATTCGGTACGTCAAGAACAACTTCCAGGATGGCAGTAGGCAGGTAGGAATTTATAGTAATATCTTGACTTGGTCAAGGAAGTGAGCACAGATGTTGGGAATGACTAATGCTCCATGACCATTCAAGTATATTTAAATGTCAAATATAACAAATCCCAATGGATTTTTTGTTAAATTGTACATTTTATTCCGTTTGGGGTTGCTTCTCCATGATATCAGGTGCTTGCCAAAAACAAAGAGAACAGAGTTATCAGCCTTTTTCTGAGTCTCAGAAAATTTTTACCATGAATATTTTTGTGACCTAGTTTCTATGTTCATTTAATAATACATTTCATGGTGAATGATACTAGAAAACATTGTTTTAAAGAAAAGGAGTGTCATTTTAAAAGCCAGGAAACATTAATGGCCATTTTCTCTCTAATTTTCCTACTGATAGTGGGTGGCTTTTATGTAATCAAAATTGCAAATATTTCGACTTCTATACAAGATAAATTGATAATTTCTTTGCAGGCAGCAAGAAAATTGTTTAAGGTTTAACACAATACCAATAACTCAGAATGCCCCAAAATTGACGAGCGCCTGATTTTATTGCATTGCAACACATATAGAGATTACAAATTTTAAAAATGCATGTCAATGGGAAAACTGATATAAGAAATTCCTTTTCCATTACAATCTTTTTATTTTTTCAAATTTGATATTATTGGAAGTGTGAACAAACATTGTGACAATGATATGATGATCCTTTCTATGCAACAAGCTCTTTAAGTACCATGACTTGCTGAATGACAGAAATGTGAGAAGTTCCATTTGCTCACTTGGCAAAAAGTAAAAAGTCTTGTGTTGATTTAGCAGAGGTTGATGTTGCTCTTGATTCTTGTTCACCTGCCAGGATGCAATGGATTTGTTCCTGGGCAACTACACTGTGGATGAAGGAGAGGGCCTGACGGTCAAGTCGCCGCTAGACTCGGACAGAGACTGGAAATATTATGCAGTAGGTTTCATTGACTTTGTCATGTTTGTGAAGACAGACAGTGTCTTCGAATTTTATCTTTTTTTTTACAATGCGATGCTGTGACAACTAATTAAAAAATATAACGATGTTTGTTTGAACGTATTTGGAGCTTGATATTATAAGTCTTTACTCCCATATAGCGGTAGTTGTTTGTTTTATAGTAAAAAAGTGCTGCAAGTTTAGGGCGATCTGTGGCCCAGGGTTAACGAAGATACCTCTGAGCGTGGAGGTTTTGGGGTTGATGTCATTTGTGGTTTGTGATTTTTTTTCAGAGTTTTTATCTCTCTACTATAGTTCTTTTAGATATATCGCTGATTGTTTAGCAAAGAGGCGAATACCCCACTACAGTCCTTGTAGTATTCGCCCTTATACAAAACAACCTACGTTATAAGCGTAAATCAGAGGTCACTCTTAAATGACCTTACAGTATTGTAAAGGATGTAAAATTAAACAAACCAAACACAGCAGTGAACAAGCCAGGGTGTCAGTGGTAAAGTCCAAGTTTTCACTCAGTTTCTGTATTTATACATAGATATTCTGTATGAGCAAATGATTAATCCTTTTTCTTGAGTCATTTATAATTATCATATCATCAAAACTTATTAATGTCACCATTTATCAAATTTGTATGTTTCTATCTCAGAAATCTGAGATAGTGTGTTATCAAACATAGACATTGATGTTATTGGATATTCTTTCAATGTTTATCCAATCTTGTGTTCCAGGTCCCCATCATCTTCATCGTTGCGTTCTCCATGTTTGTTGTCAGCGTCCTTCTCCCTGATGGTGAGTAAATGTTGTGCTGGGATTGAGTCCTATGTTGATACCTATCATGTCCAGTGAATGCTACCTATAGGCTGAGACATTGTCGGGTTACAGGGTTTTTTTTACTATCTCAAAATTTTTGTGATGCGAGAATGTGATTATAACTCACTGGATGAAAAGTAAAATGGCCCACATTTATCTAACAAAAGTTTTGAAATAGTACAAAAAGAAACTAAGGTGAGATCTCTAAAGCTGCACATATTATGCACATTGCAAAGCAAAAAGTGAATAGGCTCATCTGCATGAGAGTGCTCAATTTTTTTGTTTAAAATTTTACAAAAGCTGCCAATCTTGACATCTAAATCTTACCCAAAATGGTGCAATCCTGCTAGTATCTACTTGGATTCTACCACACTACCACACTGCCACTACAAGATGTTTTTTCCCCGGTACCACCAGCGTCTGTGGTGTAATGGTTAGGCTCGTTACCTAACACGTACAGGATGGGAGTTCAGCTTCTTTGTTCAACAAATATCTCCATCTCTCTGCTGTGATGTTGTGTCCTTCTCAGCACGGATTGGCCCTGATAGGCAGAGTTGAAGTAGCCTGTCTCTAAAATTACTGCCATTTAAAAAAAAAAAAAAAATTCTTTTGAGGATACTTGTAGCAGGATTGTACTTCATTTGCATTCTGTGTTCATTCTTTTTTTGCTTTGTAAATGCTAGGACTTTATTCACTTTGAAGCAATCAACTGTTTGTGGTGCAGAAGGGGAAGATAAAGATTTATTGTCATGCTCTTGATGATCGCTATCTCTCAGATTTGGCTGCTTTATTTTATTAATTCAATTCATTAAAGCATGCTTAGGCATCATGTCTGCACACAAGTAAAGTAGAGGTCGGCCTCTTAAATTACCTTACAGTGTTACAAGGGTTGTTGAACCAAAACCAAACCAACCAAAGATTTTTATTTCCTTTTCTCACGTTTGGGTCTTGCCCAAATTGTACACCGAGATGAGCGCTCTCAAGATTTTTCCTGAAATCACAACTTTGTTTTTTAGGTCTGATGAAGTCAGAAAAATTTGCAACGTCATGCCCATATTTTATTAAATATCAATAGTCATGTCTGTGATGTGGAATTTTAAAAAAATTAGATGTGCCCATCCTGGTAGGCTTCTTTCTTCACCAGATCAGCTGTACTTAGTTTAATTTTAAAGACAGGAGCATTCCATGTAGAGTTTATTTCCTTGATAAAGACAAAACTATAGATGTGTTGCTGTTTGTGACATATAATGAACACTTGAAGCGCTTTGACCAAAGGCTTGAATATGGCAAGAATTAACATTTCAATGACATGCTCCTTACATACCATGACACTGCAGGTGGGAAGCGATTGAAAAGAGTGAGTAGTGCATTGAGAGTGATAATTCTTGGATGTTCATTCCTTTTTGTTGGTACCAAGTGTAGGGCTCTGTCACAAATGATGCTGAAGATAAGGATTTCTCTTCTTTTGAAAAGAGGCATGATTGATACCAGTTGGTATCTTTTTCTCTCTTTTTGTCTTTTTAAAAAAAATTAATGTGCCCATGTTCATAACAGGAGGAAATCTGTGTTGTTAACTGGAGTCATTGACCGCCCTTGCTTTTACATACTCATCACGAATTATTCCCAATACAACTAATCTTAACGACTTTTGATAATACCTTCATCATAATATCAATTTTCCTCCCTCCTGCCCTTGTGTGTTCTTTAGCCTTGAATTGGCATGGGCCAGTCCTCCTCTCTATACATCCATGTAACTGATCCTTCTTTCCCCCGTCAGTCATTTAGTCATGGAGCCCAACACTTTACTGAAGCGAAAAAAATTTTTTTTGCTTTTCTGTAGATGGAAAGAATTTTATTAAATTATTATTACTTATTTCTGTGAAAAATGTTTTTTCCTTGCTTGAAGATTACTTTACTAAAGAAAGCTGCCCAGGCTTGCTTTTATCTGTGTGTATAATTTCATTTGCATGTTTCTATGATATCCCACTATAAGATGCCGTACATACGCTCAGCTTTCTGCCAACATTATTTTAAAGTTTATTTGCATTTCAAACTTTGAAAAGATTGAAAGGATATGGGTTTGAATTTTGGAATTAGTCTCTTCTTTGTTTGTTTAAAGTATTCCAGGTGTCTCAATGCAGATAGAAAATTACTTTCTGTTTTACCTCAGCTAAATTTTTTGTGTACGGCTTATCACTGATCACTTTATCATAACTCATGATGTCGATAACTTGCCTTGATTCCTCTCAGACTTGCATGTTCGGGCAACTAAAGTGTAGACGCATCAGCTTTTTTCTAATTCCAAATGTAAAATTCATTGACTACCCATCCTTCTTTATGGAATACATTACTAGACACTGTAATCTTTTTTGGAAGCCTAATCTAATTTCAAACAGGCGTACATATGCATTTATTGTTCAGATCTCTTCTCTCATCCAACTACCGGTATCTCTTTTGATGTTGCCATGCGTGTGCTCTGGTGTGTTAAAATGCTTCCTGGTACGGGAATTATCAGCACCGATAATACAATGAAGACTAGCAAAAAGGCATTTCTTTTCTTCCTATCATTGGCTTATCTAATGCTAAGTAATCAATACCCAGGGATGGGCATCCTCTGGATTTATCCTGAATTCAGGATTTATTTTTCATCTTCAAGGACAGAAAATTCGTAGGATTTCTTTAGACTTTTGCTACAAGTATTTTCATGCTGAATAGCACAGACTGTTGGCTCTTGTACCAAAGCTGAGGATTTTATTCTTGCTAGCCATGCTCATCCCTGCCCACTCCTCATTTAAGATCTGGGTATAGTTTAAAGAAGGAGTCAGGAACTGAGATGTTTTAGGTAAATAATAGTTGATAATGTATATAAAATAAAAAGCCAAATTCGGCGTCAAGCCTTCTTCACAGGCATGGAAAAAGCCTCTGCTTGTTAGCTTTCTATGCCACTCAGTATGTCTGAGTATTTTGATGTCTATAAAAGCATTCATGTGTCTGTGTTTCTTCAGTTTCATTACTTTCTTGACGCAAGTCTTGAAGTCTTGAAAATCAGAGAGCTCATTCAAGACTTGAAAAAGTCTTGAAAATCGTCCTTTTTTGCCTGAAATGTCCCAAGTCTTGAAAAAGTCTTGACTATTTAAAAACTGCCGAAACTTTTATGAAATAAAAACGTGAAACACTGGCCGAGGTGCACCCGGTTTAACATTGACAAAGCGCAACTGCACCAGCAGGAGATACATTGACATGTAGATTTATTTGAGTGCGGCTTTTTGGCGGTGCAAGTTTTTATGCGTATATTCTCAACATTGGGCATCTGTCAAAGCGAATGTTTTGGACCCTCTTTCTCAGTATGTAACCTCCTTTAAATGAGGCATTAAATGCTGAGAATTGCTTCATGTAGGGGTCTTGAATTTTGTTTCTTCTGTCTTGAAAAAGTCTTCAAAAAGTCTTGAATTTTGTCTTCTCATGCATGTATTAACCCTGCTCTACTTGTTAGCTTTCTATGCCACTCAGTATATCTGAGTATTTTGATGTCTATGAAAGCATTCGTGCGTCTATGTTTCTTCAGTTTTATTACTTTCTCGAGCTTCCTCTGGCCTGTGCGACCTACATATAAAATGGTTCATTGAAAAAGCAGTTTCCATCCCATGTACATGTATTTTTAAATACGGTATATATCTGTTATAGAGTAATGATTCAAACTTGACTTCACAGAAACGTTTTTTTTCCTAATCCCAATACTAAAAGGCAAGTCAATTGGTGTCTGTGGTATAATGGTTAAGCTCTTCAGCTATTGCACAGAGGATGAGAGTTTGATCCTTATGCTAGATAAAGCATCTCAGTCTCTCTGCCGGGATGTTGTGTCCCTCTCAGCCCAGGTTTTCCCTTACTGACAGGGTCAAAGACTTGAAATGGCTCATCTCTAAAAATGACCTTACAGCATTACAAGGTACATAAAACCAAAATCAAAATAATGCAAATCTTTCTCTAAATCTTGTTTTTCACCCGTTCATCCTCTAGCAAGATTGATCTGGGTCGCCCAATAAAGCTGTCACATGAGTTCAAGGTCATACGGTGACGAACAGTTGACAGTTTTTTGTTATGAAAACTTTCTGTCAGAATTTAAATCCCCCTCCTTAAAGCATTCTCTGCTTCTCCAAATGTGTGTTACCAAATGTCTGGATTCCTTTACCAATCTCCTTCAACAAAGTTTTCATTATCATTGTTGATGTGAATATGAGTAGGGACGTTCTCTGTTTGCAAATGTTTGAAGGTGCTCATCTCCTTTCTTTTGGCAGATATTACCACAATGATCGCTCTTCTATTAGCCTCCTGTTACATATATGGCATCGGTTTTTGTAGTGTAATAGCAAGACTTTTTGCTTTACACACTGAAGACACAAGTTGATCACAGTGGGTTGGGGGATGCTCTATTGTGGTGTGCTCCTCCTACTACTTCTTCTTATACGTCACTATTGTCCTGATCTACTTCCCAGTGTTGAAACTGTCGTACAGAGTTCATAGTGCCATAAAACAAACAAACATAAGTCGGTTATATGTAGGGAACACTTTTTCCTTTAGCATCTCCATCTGATCTCTCTCAGGCTCACCCTGACAGGTACTCTTGAAGCAGCCTCATCTTTCGTCCTTGCTGTCATTCATCATTGTCAAAATATGCCGTTGTCAAGAAGAGAAATTTTTTTTTTTATATATTCATAGGCATCCTTTGATACACAATGTTTAATTCATCTAAATCGCTGTGCATTTCAAGGAGAGGAATGAGACTAAGGCCAATCGTTATACCGATACTTCATCAAACTACTCCATTGGCCTCCTTGGTTTGCATTTCTTTTTTCACAACTTTGACACACGACAATGCTGAATAACAGCAATGAAGTGAGCGTTCAATGTTTCAAGATACATTGCAGCTTACACCCCATATGTGGCAGCCTCAGCCTGGAAGACGTATCCATAAGGCCACACAAACACTTAAATATGTTAAAACAGATGTTAAAACTAAAACCCCAGAGACAGACAAAAAAGACAAATCTACACAAGAGTCGCTACTTAGTTTGACAAGGAAAAAAATAAATATCTTTCTTATGGTACTAATAACTCCTTATGGCCAAATTGTGATTTGCGATGCATTTGACTTATTGCATGACATGTATCGTCATTGTAAGTCTTGTATCACGTGAGTGCGATTCAAGTAATTTTACTTGGGGGATCAAAACACTTGACCCGAAAACCATTTTCCAACCATATGTAGTGATTATGTCCAGTTAGATTTTAGTATTCCCTGTGGTCAACGGATCATAACACTTGAGTGATGGCCTATTGCCTTTTAGGCGTAGAGATAATGGTGTAGAATTTTTTTTTAAAGATTCTGGATTTATGTGTTTAGCGAATTGCAATAACAATGTGCATTTGTCTATTTGTGGTAATGTCTTTGAAACGAAGAAGTATGGTGTGGAAAAAAAATAAAAAAATTTAGATTTTGGATCTATGTGTTTAGTGAATTGTAATAACATTGTGCTTTTGTCTATTTGTAGTATTATCTATAAAATGAAGAAGTATTAATACTAATAATTACTTCTTTGTGTATTGTATCCGCAGAGCATCTGAGTGAGCAGATGATGTATGTCCTGTTCTGGGGCATGGCTTCAGCCGTGTCCATGGCGACCATGTTCATGTTTGGCATCGTCTTTGTGGAGCAGCCGCACCTCATACAGAACAAGCTCAAGTCGGAATAGCTATATGGTACCGTAGCCTTCGACGTTTGACTAATAAAGGCAGTCACATTATGCATTGTCAGGACATACAGAATCACACACATACACACACTTGTCACACTATGGAAAGATTCACCAATTTAAATGTGCCCCCAGTCTGGGTTCAGACATCATGAATATATTGTTGGTGGCACAAATCTTTATGTCGCTTTGCATAAATTATTTTTTGTCCAACTCCTTCACCCTCCCTATACCTTTCCATATGGCACCTTAGCTATATGTGTGTTTTTTCAATCCGTTTGCAGCAATATCCGCACGCGTTCAGTGTACAGGTCCACCAGTGAACTCTCTTTCTTGGTCTGATTCTACAGCTGATGGCACAAACCCAAATGCCTCTGCAGAGTTGACAATTCTCACAATTTTATGACTATCTCGCACCCTATTGAAAAATAACGAATTACACAATATTTTTTTTACTCTTTCTGCTTGTAAGATCATGACATTAATTACCATTCTCTTGGTCTGGGTTTGTGGCAGTTATTGCTGGTTAACTCTGAAGAGGGATGTCTCTATAGATTCTATCTAGTCAATTTGGGAAAGCCTAAACTAAATGATCTGAATTGCTTGGATCCTTTTTGTCCAGTGAATCGTTACTGAATTCCCTTCTAATTATTTTGATTTTGTAAAGAACAGTAGGTGGCAAAGCATGAGCATAAAATTGTTTCTTTTTTGTTTTTCTGCATGGGTTCATATCTCACTAAAGGGAGTAGAGTCTCACTAAAAAGAAGTTTGAAACCTCACTAAAATTTCCTTTAGAAGGTTGGCAACTCTGCCTCTGGCTCTATTCATGGCTTAACGTCTTACCAGATCATAGTTTGAAATAATTTGTTTATTTATAGAAACACCAGCTTCTGTGGTAGTTTTAGCCCAAGAGGTTTGGCCAACCTCCCTGTCTCTACCCGAGACAATTGGGCAAGGTGTCACTAAAGAATACCTATTATGTACATGTATTAGGTGTCTTCACAAGCACATTCTTCTTCTTCTTCTGCGATCCCCTGCTAGAACGCAGGGGTAAGTCACAATCACTGAATTTTACGTACATGGCCTATTTATCCTGCAGTAGCTTGTGTTTCTACAAGTGCACTGCAGGGTCCCCACGCCATACAGGCAACCATGTTTCGTTTTCGATGGTTACTCTTATTGTTTAAACTGAGAAGAGTCGCTTCAGTTGTGATGCATTTTTGCCGTCTTGTACGGTATCATGCTATGCATCAGAGCAGAAGATGCCATTCTTTGCT
>JAUKPP010206584.1:0-14023 GCA_032273245.1 Phyllaplysia taylori
ATAAAAGGTGGCTAGTGTCTTCCATTACGTCTTTCGCTTTTTTAAGAACTGCTGTTGTGTACAAATCATCGAAAAATAGTGGATCTTGATTAATGATTTTTGCTGCTCTTTTGATGACACTATTAATCCTTGTTGTTTGGTACTTTGCAATGTTGCCACCATAGCATACAATTCCAAATAAAAACAAACTTTCAATGGTGGCAAGGCACAAGCATTAAAATATCATTACTATAACTTCCTTATCTGTAAATGAGAAAGTGTGCAACAGTAACAGTGTCCCTGAAATTGAATTAAAATGCCTATCTACCACATTTCATCTCAATTTAAATGTGTCAAGATTTTCTGCATTTTGGTTTAAGTTGATAACTTGTATTGCTATTTGAAATTCAAATAAAATGAAACCATTACCAGAACCCTCTGCTCATCAATATCATCCCCCCCTCCCTCACTCACTCTCACTTTCAGCCCCAAGATTTCCATCAAATGTACTCTTAACTAAATAACAATGAAAAAAGACAAAGCTTGATAAAACATACCGTGAGCCTTAGCCAGTGGATAGCTGGCTCTATCACTGTGGTCGCCATTTCTGAAGAAATCAATTTTGTTAGCGCTGGCCAAGGGTAGCTCCTCCACACTAAGGCCGTGGCGTTTGGGACTACCTGCAAACAGAAATCACTCAGGATACTCATTGATACTTATTGAAAACTGGAGGTCAAATTGAGATTGATTGAAGAAATGTCTTTGGGAGTAGGACTCGAAGGAAGAGTGTATACAGATGGATCCATTAAGATTCAAGAGAGTTGGTGGTAAAAATACAAAGTTAAGAGTCAGATCCACAAAGATTTAAGAGAGAGATTCACAGAAAAAAAGGAAAGTTCCAATCATTTTCCCGACCAGAGATTTGGTTCAGGTCTAATTCCCCTTATCAAACTTGCTGCTAGCAAAAAGTTCAGACAGTAGTCAGGGCCTTACCTCTCTTGGCAAAGCCATTAGCAAAGAGCAAGTGTTGAGGTCCTCCTCGGATAGCTTTCAGCTCTGAATAGTAGCGGTCAAGATCTGGCTCCACAGTGAATCGGCAGCGCAGTCGGGCATTCTCATATGAGCCTTCTTCAAATGTCATAAATCCATATTGGCTCTTGCCAAGACGCTGAGAGGGGAAAAAATTCATACGTGATCACTGACCCAGGTGAAAAAAATATATTGAGCATAAAATGACTGACTCCAACATGAAGATCCTATGTCAGTCTTCCTGCAAACAGCATGAGATTAATAATACGCTTTATACTTTGCTTGACCTCATGCTTAAGTACCAAAATAGGACAGTGTTTGGTTGGAAGCGGCTTTGGTGAATCCCTGGTGGCATAGATGGGGATCTGATCATCCTCCTCATCTTCACACTGGGGTCTTTATGAACGACAGCTTCTTCTTGACACCAAACTTTCATCCCAAAAAACACACAGCATATTTTTTCTAAATGGTTTCATCTCTGCAGATACAGTTTTGGATATACGTCATAGAGAACTGGAAATGGCTGATCCTTGAAGAGGTAGATGTCAATCATCCTGTTGTGCAAAGCTTTTTAAAATCGGAGCACAGAATAATTGTCTGTCCTTTTCATACTAGTATTGGCATTATGGGAAATTTGCACAAAATGAAAGGATTGCAGAGTCCTACAGGTTTCACTATGTCAGTGCATACCACACTGTAAATACAAAATCACAAGCAAAAGTACTTGTGAGAACCATGAGTCTAATGATGCTACGCTTTGGTCGCTTATGAAGTCGATCCATTTCTGATATTCCACATGGGCTATAAGAACAAGAGTTGTGAAAAAAACAATTTGTACGTGGATAAGTTCACAAAACAGCATCCACTCACATCGTATTTGTCGTTTAAGTCGTATTTTGCAATAGGAACATTTTTCTTTGGGTCGTTCTGGTTGTAAGAGGCGTAGACTTCAGTGGATTTCGAGCCTGAGTTGTGTGCGCAGGTGAACACAGTGTCTCCTCCCTGAAGCAAAAGAATATGTGAGTTAAGATTAAGTAGCCTGTGTGATGATGACTAGGAGTGACAAAAATTTAGAACATGTGGCACAAATATTGCATCAAAATATTGTGTACATAATAACAATGAGATTTATAAAGTGCCTAATCCCTAAAAAAGGCTCTAAAAGCCGCACGATTATTATTGTAGAATAGAACTGATAAATCAAGTGTATGCAAAATATAAGATAAGGTAAGGTAAGGTGAGATAAGATATATACTTTATCATTTTATGCATCCATAGCTCTATGTGAACATGGTAAAGTTTAAACTATCAGCCCTACCAATACACTCAAGCCTGCCATAGAAGTCACCTCTCCACAGCAGTCACCTGTACTAAGCGCTAATACTCAACACCTTTGTGGTCTCTCTACATTTTCTAAATGCCCAATAAGCTTCCATAAACCTTAAGCAGAAGCCTACCATGTAAGTGTCGTCTGAGAGTCCAAAGGCCACATATCTGTCCTGAGCACCGTCCGCCAAACCTCCTAGTTCGAAGGTAATCAGGTCGAGGTCATCGTCACGCCTCCATGTGAGAATGTACAAACATTGAGGCTCAATGCAGCCGGCTGGCTCACGATAGCAGCCCTTGAAGGTTCCGCACTCCTCTGTGCCAATCTCTGGGATGAACTGTGTAGTCCGTCATTGGCAAGTGCAGGGGCAAGATACAAAAAAGTAAAATTGTAAAGGCTGTGACAGATGCTTAGAAACAAAGGTAAAAAATGAAGAGGATTGGAAAAGGATTTTGTGAAAACAGGATGATACATATGACTTGCGGTATACATATAAAGCGGAAATAAAAAGATTTTACAAACTAGATAGCATACAGCTTAAACATAATGATTCTGTAAGAGTTCACTTCATTAGATTGAGTAACGGATAAAAAGACACAAAAGTTGAGTATGGTGATTCTGCAGTAAATGTTCACTTGATTAGATTGAGTTGAACATAATAATAAATAATTCTAATTGTTGTTTATTTTACAAGAATGATACACATACAATAATGAAATAATAATAGTACACTTAAAATTGATAGGTTACATATTGGTGGTTAAGGGAAAGTAAAGAGATTTTCAGTGAGAATAACTATTCATTGTTTCAAACTTCCGAAAAAAAGACAACAATACAAAAAATAGATCTGTTTAGATAGTTTAAATTTTCAAAGGAAAGTAAAGAAATGAGTGTGCGCAAATTCACTAACCTGTTTCTTTAAGCATCAAACAGAGCAGGGGAAAAGAGGGTGTAGATGGAAAGAGTAGTGATTTTAAAAAGGCATTTGTCATCATTTACTTTAAAGAAACGTTTTTCTATCTTAAGTTTCCCAATTACTGATCTACCTCAATCTGCAGTACTCACCCTTGATGTTGGGAGAGGATCCTTGCTCCTATCTTGCAACCCTAAGGATTTCTCCGACACCCAGTAGGTATCATCATTTTCAATGAAAGTAGCCCTGAGAGTATCAATAGTATGAAGTCATTGTAAGGAACATCGAAACCTGACACTTACAAACTCAACTCTGACGTGAAAATATTAGGGGACTACAGAATTTGTTTCAGTAAACAGATAACATTAGACAAAGGCTATTTGCAATATTTTACAAGATAAAATAAGATAAGACAAGATAAGACAAAAGAAGATCAGATCAGATAAATTCGTATAAGATACACTTTTATTCATCCAAGTCAGGAAATTCGGAGTGGTAAAATCAGTTGTATGAATAAATGATAAGATGATGAACAACAACAAATGACTATTGTGACCGTCAAAATGCCAAGTTTGAATTTCCAAAATTCCTAGCTCAATTGGGAGTCAACTTTAAAAAGTTCAACATTTCACTCGGTAACACACATCAATCACATATATACATTTGTAATTATACTGGCAACAATATCCTACCTGAATTCAATATGTCCATGCAGACGATTTGGAGTCCACACAAACTTCAGAAGCCTCTTTGGTTTCTCATCCCTGCTCACCACTGCAAACTGACAGATTAGAAACAAACATTCTTCATGAGTAGCCTACCAATGTGAGCAAAATCCCCTTAACCATAAACAATTTTCAAAGGTCAACACAGTCCTGTCAGTAGTTTTAAAGTAACTTAGCAGTGTATATGAAAGAATGCTCTAAGCAGCAACAACTTTGATCAAAGCAACTACAGGTTGTGCATATTGGGGACACAACAGTGGCATGGTCATGAACACACATGAACACGACAGGAAATTCCCTCATCGTCATGGTGCTTCCAAAATGGCCGAACTCTGACTTAGGCCATTATGGAAAAAGCCCATTATGTCATTCCTCACATCATAGAACATCATTTGGTATTGCATTTGTCCAAAGGTGCCAGGCTGTTTTGCTAAAATTTAACATTTCCTTAATGTTTTTACTTGTGATAAAGAGTCCAACCAAAACAGTTTTTCCCCATTATCTCAAAAGTGCAGAAAATGAGTTAGACAATATTGGAAGTACCATGACGAATGCAACTTCTACCTCTCATTGCGTTTTTAGACTAGAGTGAGACCTTGATATGATGTACCACTTGCAGACCTCTGTTTGCAGAAGTTGCAGCGGAGAAATGCTATACTTGACCCCAGAGCATGATTGACATAATTGCACATATTATAACGTTACTCTCAAACTAGGAAAACATAGTGTGGACACAATACAAATGCACTCATTTGAGTACCAAGTGAAGCAACTGTAGTGCTGTGTCTTTTGTTGCCTTGAAGATTGTAAATCGTCTGTTGTAAATTGATACTGTTTGGATAACATAAATCAGTTCTCAGAATGAACATTATGGTCAAAAGTACATTTTACTACAATATCGACACAACTTCTGAATAAAACAAATTTATCAGGACTATGAAAAATTAACACGGTAGCTAAGAGCTTGTGGCATCCAGGGTATGCAATATCAAGTTTCTGCTGTATGTGCTGAGCAAAATTTTCAGGTCTAATAATAAGAAGAGAAAGCCTGCAGGCATCATTTTGGGCTTTATGCTTAAGGCTTCTAAGAATAACAAGAACAAATGCCAAAGCAATGAGACAATATTAAAACACAAAGTCAAACATGGTCAATGTAGAGCAAACACACACCCAAGTTATTGCCTTTTCAAGAGCAAGCTTTGGCAGAGATTTAGTTTAGAGGGGAGATCATATGCCAAGTACAACAAAGCCGAATTGGGATTATTCTGAAGCTTCCCATCTCAGGTCCATTCAAACTGGCAGTTCAAGTCCTTCATTGTATTGTTTATGTGGCATGAGAGTTTGGTTTTGGTTTTACACCCCTTGTAACACTGTACGGTCATTTTTAGAGGCGGGCTTCTTGGGTCCTGCATGTCAGGGACAACCTGGGCTGGGAGAGACACAACATCCTAGCCGAGAGACAGAGATGACTGTCAAACATGCATCAAAGTCCCATCTTTGGCGTGATAGGCAGAGAGCCTATTTATTCAACTACAGAAGCCAGTGTCAGTCAATGTGAAATCTGTATATTAAGGGACTAGACCCTCCTTGATTCTCAAGTAAGTTGAAACACATATTCAAAGCTGCCAACCTATGAAAAGCTGACCAGAAAGTCATGTCATGATGTCTTGATTCTTAAAAGTACATGAAGTATTTTTACACAGTGTTTTGTACCGTGTGGGGTTGGTTCCTCTTTAATCTTTTCCCAGACTGGAAAAATTCTTGACTTGCTTTGCATTATGATAATTTGGGTTGTTGTTTTTTCCTTCACTGATTGTTTGATATATAATTGCCTAGTGTCCAATTATAGGAATCTGCAGGATGAAAATCCATTTATTGACTGAAGTCCATGTGGAGGTGACAGAATTCTACTGATAATGACATTTGTCCAGATTGATTGTGAAAACACTTTCAAGCAGGATGGCAGTGGGGAACAGCACTCAGGATATCACACCATAATCATGAAAAACAAAGTGAAAATATCAAACCAGCTTACAAAATTACCAATGAAATAAAGTAAGAAATGACTCATTGGAGTGTGTACGAAGCTCTAAAGTTAATCTCCTTACCATGTAAAAGCCTTTAAAAGGACAAATTTGTGTTTTTTCTATAAGAAACAGTGAAGACATAGCCATCGAATCCAAAATAAAACAAATATAAACTGAAAGCACTGACTAGTCATAATCTGAAACAAGAAACAGTATCAGTTCTGAAACTCTCAAAATGAAGACCCACATATCAAGGCGATCAGATATGATGACAAACAGAGCCAAGGGAAAGCACAGAGACATTCATCCCTTTCAGTACATCAACAATTCAGAAGCAAAGAGAGAAGAATAAATAATTAATTTTAAAGAAGAGTCAAAACAAGAGACAAAATCAGCTGAATTTATTTTTTGAACAACCAAGTGGGGTGCATTTATCAGAAATAACTTCAGCTTAGGTGAAAAAAAGATATCAAGATTCAAATCACAGCAGTGTTTGGATTGGTAAGGAAGAGGAGTGGAAAGGAGGGAGATGCCATGGAGGAAATATTTTAGTCTTCTCCATACCCTTGTTACAACATAAAATTGATGCAAAACTAAATCATCAGGAGAAATCAATATTAAATCAAAAACTGGAGTAAAAGTGAGACGTTGAACCACAAAACACTGCTTCATCCAGTTTACCTGTTGTAGTACACCAAAAAGTGGATCTATCTAGAGAAAAATCAAACATGTGACCGATAAACTACCCCAGTGCCATTAATAATAATAATACAGACAGGAGGTAAAAAGTTATGACACTGAATAAAACCCATGTCTCTATTTTGGTGCCAAGAAAAAATCCGTAACTGCTGTGTGACTGAATTACTCCATTCTATCTTTCTGGGTTTTGTTTTGGTTTTATTTTGTCCTTTTTTTCTTCAGCATCACCTGCAACACTGAACGTGATTGCTTGAAAGTGGAAGACTTCTTATTTCTAAAATATCTATTGGAACAGGACGGACAAATATCAAAATGTTTCCTGTGAAAACCACTTCACGAAAACCTGAGCCAGTATACAACAATCATGTGTGTCTGTGGTCCGTCTTTGCTTCCTTATCTAGGGAAAAGTCTTTTGGAGGTTTCATTTCCTTTATCATAAGGCGGAGAGGAGAACTTAGTTTTTGCCTGCTTAGAGTGAAAAGTGGTAAAGAGAAGAGATGTCTCTGCCTATTGTGGTGCAGTGTATGCAAACCGGCTAAGCATATGCTAAAGGAGTGTGAGAATAAAAGACAACAAATAACTTGAGGATGGGAAGGAAACTGAAAAGGAAAAAAAAAAAATATATAAAAAAGGGGAAATCTATGTGACTACGAAGCCAGCATTGACACAACATCGATACTTGTTTGCTGAGATCCTCAATCCTTGTCTTCTCATATGGACAAAAGACACATCAATATGTTCCACCACACATTTTAGTAATAGCTGAGCACAACTGACAACACCTTCTTTAAATTATACCAGAGGTCACTTAATAGGCTGCTTAAAGGTGGGGCTTTGTTGTCTTTTGTTGGTGATAAATGGTACAACCAATTCTCAAAGGTCATATTGGTGTCCGGGAAATAGATTAAGATGAAAGTAACACACAGAGAGAAACAACAGCAGCTGACCACACTAGCCCACACAATCACTGGCATAAAGAATTTTGTGATGGTATTCATTGTTTCTTTCTGAAACACTTCGAATGTGTGCAAAGATTGTATACAATAAACTACATGTCAGTGGGCTATGTAGAAAAATGTCACAATAGACCAAAAAATTAAAAATTATATGCTTGCCCTTCAATTTGTTGACCTGTTTTGGAAAAAATTGTTAACTAGACAAATCATGAGGGTTTTGCATAAACTTACTGCATTGGCCTGTGCTCCCGGCTGACCTTCCACCTTGTCGCACTCACGGCCGACATCGTAGTCCTGGTCACTCAGGAGGGTCAGCTGACCAACAGGCATCTTGCCGCGGATGTAAGGCATCGGGTAGGCACCCAGGATGAAAGAGCGGAAGGCACGGCCCTGAGTGGCCACCAGGTTCACTGTGGATGGACGAAGAATTTGAGACAATTTTCTGACAAACATGGTGGTTTCTTACAAAGTTTGCTTTTGTTTTGTTGTTCACTTACACATAACTAGGATGCCAGCTCAATTCTAAAATATTTTGCTGCACTTTTCACAAAAATTAAACGCACAAAATAAATCAAGACTTGCTCTTGGCAGGTGGTAAAAACAGACATAAAAACTGGCAGGCACATCAATGATATAATTTATTTTAAAAATGCTTAACTCCCTCTTGATATCAGAGATGGACATAAAATTCCAAGATCCTACCTGTTAAATAACCTTACGGTGTTGCAAGGGGCGTCAACAACAAAAAAACCACCAAAAAAACGAATCCAAAAAACCAACAAAAAGAAACCAGCATGGGATGGTTAGTGTGATATATGGACAAGCTCACCGTGAATTTCACTGCCGAGACCGTAGCCCTCCTCAACCACCTCGATTACAAAAGGTGAGGGCATGACCTGTGGCTGGCGTCCGGCTGGCGTGTTGGTGGGCATGAGTGAGTCACACCTGCAGCATTGCGTCATGTCCGAGACGGCGGCCTCGCTGTTGAGCACCAGGCAGGACAGAGCCCAGGCCAGCGAGACAAGGCCCAGGGCAGGAACCATTGTCGACTTTGGTCAATGGAAGACACACTCCCTCACAGATCAATATAGTCTCTGTTGATGAAAAAAGTATCATTTTAATTAATTGTTTGACCTCATATATTGATTCGTTATAAAAACGACACAAATGTTGACATGGTGCAAATGTCGTCATCAAAGTTTGATTCTGTTGGGGATTTTTTTGGCTTTACAGCGCTACTGACACCGAAGTCATTTCAGCACCATGAAAAATATTCGGACAATAGTAAAACTTAGAAAGAAAGAGAAGAAGAAGACCACACCAGAGTTCCCTTTGCTACTTGTAAGCCTTATGAGAATCCTATAAATATGAACATTAGGGCAGGAAGAGAGACTTATTTAGTTCATAAAACTGAAACATAAGACAATGCAACAAGACAAGAAAGAAACCTTTCAACGCGAACGAAAATGTCTGCTCTGGAACATGCTTGACAACTATTTATGTGTACTTTTCCCGGCTGTTTTTCTGAGGCCGTGGGCGATTTTCACTTGTCTTTATATTTTTAGTACCTTCTGTTTTTACTGGCATAACTATAAATTCTTAGATCGAGATTTATAATGATATATATACACACTCACATGCTTTTATGTATACCCTATTTTTTTTTTTCATGCAGTTTTATAAATGTGATCATTATGTAATGCGCATTGAGCATTTGTTAGAAAATGTGCAATATAATAATTGCTATGTATTATTATTATTATTATCATCATTATTACTATTATCATTATTGTTACAACAAACAATTTAAAAAACCGAAAATTGCACCCAGAGTGCAGTACTCTAATCAATCACCACAAAATACACAGTTCAGTCATTAACTTCATTCAAACACCAAACATATTGTGGCCTATCATGTATGATGTCTTTGCATTGGTCCGAAAAGAAAAAAAAATGACATAGTGGGTTCCTCCCCACAAGAAGTAAAACAAGCCTACCTAATGAAATACAGCTGTATGAAGTAGGTGCTTGAAAAAAAAATTAAGAAAAGAAAAGGATGAAAAGGGGAGAATTGGCTAAATAAAGAGTCTCTGGTTGTTGGAATTCTCTTTCCTGTTTTTTGTTCTTCTTTATTTTGTGTCCGTGAGAGAGAGAGAGAGAGAGAGAGAGAGAGAGAGAGAGAGAGAGAGAGAGAGCGAGCGAGAGAGAGAGATAGAGAGATAGAGAGAGAGAGAGAGAGTAGGGAGGAAGAGAGAGTGGGGAGGAAAATATAGAGAGAGAGACAGTGACTTTGTGAATAGTGAACGGGGAAAGAAAGCAAAGACACACACACACACACATACATATAACTTTGTGCAAACAAGCTCTAAAAAAAAGAGAGGGAGCGAGCGAGCGAGAGAGAGATAAAGAAATCATTTATTAAAAAGTCATCAAACTCCCCTAACTATTCACACACCTTGCCCCACTCGGGGCGACAGAATTTGAACATTGTGAAGCCGGGGGGACAAAACGAGCGATTGCTGGATCTGTTGGTGCGTAAACTTATTTTTCTCTACTTCTTCGGCAAGAACAGACACTCCTTTTAAAGTGGAGCGGAAAAAGGGAACGTCGCTTTCTGCTTGACCTGATTTTTTTTTAGCTGGTGTCTCTAACATCTCAAATATATTCGTATACATAAACACTCCTACGCGTATGTTTAGGTATGCTAGTTTTACCATTCTCTGTCTCTCTCTCTCTCTCTCTTTCTTTCTTCTTTTTCTCTCAAGCATGTACAGACAGGGAAATGGAGAGAGAGAGAGAGAGAAAGAGAGAGAGAGGGAGAGAAAGAGAGAGAGAGAAAGAGAGAGAGAGAGGAGGCGGAGGAAAAGAGGGCTCAAATTACATTTTGAGAACGAAAAAAAATAGGAGGGTGAACAAGGAGAAGAGCAGAGAAAGTGAGAATGAATCTGTGTGCCTCTCTGTGTTCATGGGTATATTATATGACTTTGTGTGTGTGCTTGTATGTGAGTTAGCGCGTGTGTGTCGGTGAGAGAGAGAGAGAGAGAGAGAGAGAGAGAGAGAGAGAGAGAGAGAGAGAGAGAGACAGAGAGATTTCGGTCAGTTTGGTAAAGGTTTTACGGCGCTATTGATACTGTGGGATCATGGACAATTTTATAGTAACATAGAAAGATTGTAGAAGGAAGAGACCACGCCAGAGCGCCCGCCAACCGCACAATGTGTATGAGAGAGATAAATAGTGTGTGTGTGTGAGAGAGAGAGAGAGAGAGAGAGAGAGAGAGCACCACCACCACACCATCCGATACAAAGGGTTCAGAAAGGAGGCAAGCCAGAGGAATACATACAACAGTAGCCTATAAAGCACATCACCCACCACAACAACGCCCCGGTAATTTGTGATGCTAATACTTCGTGAAGAGAAGGTAGTGGTTTATATCTATGTAATACTTAGTAATACCGACACACACAGTACACGAGCTGCATATCATTAAACAACGGAGGAAATTCCACGAGGTTTCTTCACTATGTTACAAAGTGACGTCCAGTAACATGTGCTTTGCTTTGGCCCAAGTGTCAAATGTTACCGAGTGCAGCCAGCACAGGGGACGAGTCCTTCAGCCGGCTCCAACAACAACCCAACCGGTTGGGTCAGTCAGTGAAAAAAGATAGCCGTCTGCTCCCTTTCATTATTTTCGTCTTCATCTCTTTTCCCTTCTACCTCTTTGGGCAAAAACATATACTACAAACCTACAGTATCAATCTCTTCTTCAAGATCAACAACAAAATGTGTTAATGGGTAGTGTCACTGCCCTTTGCGTCTATTTTGTGCATCGACTCCAAGATCTAGCGAACCATCTAAATAGCACACCTACAAATAAACTTCAAACGAGATGTAACTAGAGAGAGAGAGAGAGAGAGAGAGAGAGAGATAGAGAGAGAGAGACCGACATAGAGAGGAAGAATATAGAAAGAGGGTGGGGATGAGACACTTAACAAAGTGACAGAGAAAAAAATCAAGAGGGGCAGAAAGAGAGAGCGACAGGCAGACAGACAGACAGACATACAGACGTACAGACAGAGCGAGCGAGCGAAAGGAACGATATGAATGATAAATCCCAACCGAAGACGACAATATAACTGAACCCAAAATAGCCATGTGTGCCTCTGAAAGAAAACTGTAGGCCTATTGATACAAAGTATCGGCTGCACCTTGCGAGTAAAAAGGCCAAGTTTGCAATTCAAGCTCCGTTTCCGACTACTAACAAAATCATGAATGCCTGGCAAAGGGAATGCGCCAACGATACCCTAATGTATACACACTGCCGTCTATACTATACACTCCCACACCATAAGCCTTTCGCACTTGAATACACACAAGGGAGTGCAACTAATGGAGCTGGGATTGTGCCCTTTCACGGTGTTGACCGTACACTGTCATGAACAATAAAAAATAAAATCACCCCTGTTACAGCTACAGCAAGTTTGCTTTTGAAGTATTAACCGAGGGTTAATTTCCGATTTTGTCCTTTGATTAGGGTTTTACGGCACCACCGACACTGCAAGGTCCGCAAAGCCATTTAGTGAGCCCTGAAATTAGTCAAGTACAGAAAAACTTGCATTTCACACAATAAACAAAATCTCCCGAACATTTTCTCTACAAGAGCTGAGTGTATGTTTTTACATGATGACGCTCCACACCTGCTTTGAGCTTTTCCTCCAAACACCCCAAGCACAAGTGCCCACAGAAATATCATTTGCCACCATCCCCCCTTCCTCCTGCCAATAGTGTCTTTGTCCCATCAATCCGCCTTCCCTTCTCGCTCTCTATCTCTCCCTCTCTCTCTCACACACAGACATATATACACGGACATACACACACACATACAGACAGACGCGCTGTACAGTTTAATATCCTTCCTTCCACAAAAGGAACGAACTCGCCCGGAAGAGGGGGAGGGGAGTGGGGTAGAGAAAGGGTGTTGTCAGTAGGAATACACAACAAACAACCGTGAAGAAGATCACAGTGGGAGGGGTATGGCGAGCGAACGGCCTATCCCACTTCCTACAACAATAATCCTTATGTTGGCATCTGAGTGTAAAAAAAAAAATCTGACGAGAGGAGCTGAAATGATTCGTAAATTTGAATAATATACGTGTATACTGTAAACCGATAATGGGAATGCCGAGTGTCTAGTAAAAAAAAATACTACCAGTAAGTCAGTAATTGAGTCTGAAGAGAAATACCCAATGGCCCAAAAGACGGTTGCTTATTGTTCCTGTTGGGCTATTATAGCTTGTAACAGCACTGTCGACAGCGTAAGGTCATTTCGATTATTACGCCCATCTCCAATAGAGCGGTGTCAAAACCCTAAAAACAAAATTAAAAAACCTAGACAGGCGTTTGTTCGGCCTCAGACTCCTCTATGCGTGGAAAAGAATTAAGCCTACATTGTACAACAAAATCATGTGGCAGCATTGCAAGGTGCATAGTATAGAGATACATTATCTTCACAACATATGTTGCAGCGGCGAAGGAAACAAAGCATTGCAACGCAGTCATATTCCTATTCTTTCTCCGCTGTTCTCCACCCGAGAAACATTGACTCAGGTGGATTAGTCACCCTGAGTGCTAGCAGTTTCTCCCCATCCTTGCTGAGAGCGAACATTGGCTCATTTCTAGACGTACTCAGCTAGCGTGTGTGTGAACAGTGCTGCATAGACGCACAAGGCAGGCTTAGGGCTGTTGACAGAAGATGGCGTTTATTTAAGGATCTGCTCCTGTGAGAAGCATCTAGATAGGGCCCAAGCGGAAGGGTGATGATGCTAGGATGGTTTAAGACAAAGTTTAAAGTGAGCCTTCGGGTGAGCGGTGATGGAGTGGGGTCAGGGTGTCTCTCTCTTTCTCTCTCTCCCTCTCTTCATATCTCTCTCCCTCTCTGAGTGTACCGGTATAACATGTGTATGCGCGCGCGCGTGTGTGTTTGAGTTTGAGATCCTTTGGGATCCCAGATTGCAGTATCTCTGTTGGAGAGCCACTTTCATCCTCGTCTCTTTTGAGGTTGTGTACAGGTACACTCGAGTTCAGCATTTCTAAACAAAATAATCAACGACTAAATAAAATCGAGAACATCTTTCTCGTCTCGTGGAAGGCAATGGAGAAAACAACAACATCAAACACATTAATAAAAACAACATCAGACAAAAAACAAATCACAAATAACGGGGGGGTTAAATATAATTAAGGAGGAAGAGAGAGGGGGAGACGGAAGGAAATGGAGAGAGAGAGAGGGGGGGGGAGAGAGAGAGAGAGAGAGAGAGCGGGGGAAGGGGCGGGGGGGGGGAGGTGATGGTGGTAGAGGTCGGGATGCGGG
>JAUKPP010206695.1:0-14021 GCA_032273245.1 Phyllaplysia taylori
TTATAACTTTTTGAGTAATGCGCTCCACGCATAGGAAAAAATCTAATAAAATTAACAAATTATGATAAAACTAACTTTTTTAAAGCAATTTTAGCTGTGTAACGATTTTTGTTACATTACATACGCACTTTAATAAGAGAAAATTAGACAGAGAGGAAGATAGACAAGATATCTGATATAAAAAAAACCACTTTTTTTTTGTGTGTTGAGGACTTTATTACTGAACCGATTTCGACCATTTAGGGCTTAAAAAATTAGTTTCGATCTCAACTGTGTGCTTTGCTGGCGTAATCAATAAAACCAACCAGCGTTTGCATGCTATTAATTTTTAACTTTTTGAAAAAGTTTGTTTTCAACGCTATGTTTTTAACTTCTCCATACTTTCACTATGAAAGTTGCCTTCAGATCAAGTGCTCATGTGTGCATTTCTGAAAAATCGGAAACATTGTGGTCCCGGGTCAGAACTTTTAGGGATTGGGAGAAGTCCCAAGTGTGGGTTCCAACAGTGGCAGTGGGCTTAGTGTCTAAGAAAAGTACACTGGAAAGATCGACAGAGAGAAGGATACGGGTACCATTATTATAATAGAGACAAAATTAATATTAGCCTTTCCTGTGCAGCGAACGGGGATTTGCACTAGTAGGATTTAAAAAATGCATTGTTTTGCTGTATAACAAAATTTCCTATTATTCCTATGTTTTTCAGCATCTGCAGTTGATCACCAGCAGTTGGCGGATCAGAACCAGACGGAGACCATCACGATCCAGCAGGCTGGTCAGACTGTGTACCCTGCTCACCTACAGTACGTAGAGGGCTCAGAGCCTGCCATCTACGCGAATGGCCAAATGTACGGACCACAGTAGGGTGTAGTAGCCAACTGCCCAGAGAGAGAGCGAGAGAGGGAGAGATTAGGATGGTTAACATCAACTGATAGCATGCTTAAAAATAAGATATTGTATCCTCGAGAAGGAAGTAGGAAAGGAGCAAATTTGCAGAGCCTGACGATGCTCCCTCTCTCATACCCCAACCTGGTGCTCTTTTCATTTGCGTTTTACTTTGCTGTGTTGGTTTGTTTTGGTGATCTTTTACCTTTTTTTTCTTCTTGTTTTATGTGTTGAGCATGATAACTCGTGTTTACACCTTTGGTCATTGTAGTAAATAAATGAGCCTGTGCCAGATTCATAGCATTTTCATGGGAGTGTTACCGTTATGTTTTCTTTAAATAGTACATTCACTTTGCAGAAGGAGTGTGAGCAAAGAAAAAAAATGAAACCTATACAGTATGTATAGGTCATTATCAAATTGTGTCAATATTGCTTCGATTTTCATGCTTTCAATCATAGGTGACTTTTAGGCAACCAGTATGTTTCGATAAATACGCCACTCTACAAAAATCTAACACAAAGTTCCAATCATGTGGGTTAAACAAATGCAGCCAATACCTGTCATGTTAAGAATAATTCCAAATTATATCCATGTTGTCAAGGTTGTCAGTGTAGCCTCTAGGATTAGTATGTCAAATTTGGGCTGCTATGATGATTTGAAGCAGTTTCTGTGAAAGATTACTTTTTTAGGATTTCAAATGGTGTGCTCTAAACGAGCACATTTAATACTCAGAGTTCAATGTTACACATCTAAATTATTCTCTAAATATTCATGTTGCGTGTGACACTGTGGTCACGGAAATTCCATAAAAATCTTTGTATTGTTGGCAAAGAAAATCAGTTCTTGATTTTCTAATTTTATGGCTTATAAGGGTGTCCAGATCTGGCACAGGCTCAATTGTCCTCCTACACAAAGTTGGCGTGTCGTGATTTTCACAAGGCTTGGCGGTACAGTTGAACTTATCCAATATATCAATATCACCCAAGGTCATGGAGAAAGGTGACTGTTGTTGACAGACGACCACACTGTGGAAAGGGTCGGAGTTCGGTCACTTACTGTACAGCATTTACACATCTTTGAAAATGAATTCTATCTGCCTTGCCAGTAGAACCAGCACCTCTTTGGAAATATCCAATAGATTGCTAAGATATTCAGCTGTATCGGGGAGGGGGGGGAGTATAATAACTGTTGTCGACTCACTTTGATGGTCCTTTTTTGTCTGTTGAAATTTGTTTGTGTGTTTTTTTGGGTCTCATCATGGTAAGAGAAATTAAGGAAGGGGCTTGGGTGGTTGATTTAAGAGATGAACCAGTCAAGCATTTTTATAACATTCCTTATCCTATTGAATTATGAAATTGTTAAAAATTTCATTGCATATCTTCAAATTTTCTGTTGTCTGTTTTATAGTGTCCTTTGCCAAGCTGTATTTTCTGCATGATGGATGACTTAATGTTGTAACCTGTCTCTCAATCTGAGTTGTTATCCTGTGGATTAGGAGGGTCGGGAATGGGTCTGGGTAAAAGAGTTGATTTGATACAACACAGTGTTTTCATCGATACGTTGTCACCAGTTGAAACTTTAGGGCAGGAAGTGCTTCATAGTTTACTGATGATTTGAAGTAAGGTGAAGTTTTAGTGTGGGAAATGCTAAATAAAATGTCTACCTTTGGTCACTTGCACCACCACACTACTGGTTTTTTTTTTCTTTCTTTAAAAAAACATCACACTCAAAGAAACAGCTTACCTCTTTGCACAAGTTCTTTGAACTTCATAAAGTCACATTGCATGAAATTTTAATTCCATCAAATAGATATTATTCAGCAATGTAGGTTTATGGTTTCAGTACTAACACATTTACACTTCAATTTGTTTTTTACTATTTCATCTTTCTATTTTTTTTCCTGTTTTTTTTGTTTTGTTTTTAGGCCCAAAGACCTGGTGCTGAAAGCTAGGTATTACTTTGGCTTTGTAGCAGAAGATAGTCAAGAGCATAGTGTTTCATAGATTTTTGTCTTAGCCCAGATGTCAATGCAATGGAAGTACATATTTATTAGAAGGAACAAGAAAGCTGGTGTCTTGACTTTTAACTTCTCTTGCTTTTTGTCTAACCCTGCAGAGACTTTGCTGCCATCTGATGATTTGCTTATAGCTGTTGTGTAGCCCTCTTTGCAGTATTTTCAGTCCTCTTTTTCCTATTTCCTTTCAAAGCAGTGCATTAGCACTTGTGTTTTTCTTCAGTTGCATCATAGAAAAACCAGGGAGAATATAAGGCTGAAAATGTCAGGGGGAAGAGATCATATCCATCTGTGTATTATACTTGGGATGGAGGGATTTGCTGAATTTGATGTCTCACCACTTTCTTTGTGGCCAATATTTTGCTTCTGGTGGAGCATACACTTACCTTTTAAGACAAAAGGCCACAGCAGTTGTAGGCTTGGTCTGAGAACATTTGACTTTTTGGATCTACATTTATTTAACTCGAAATGGAATGTATTTTTTCTGAGGCTCTTTTTTGACAGACATAGCATGCCATTAAAAAAACCCAACAGATCTGGCCATAGAGTGTTGCCTTGATAGATAAAAAGTGTGCATGAGAAAAGTTTTTTTTTCAAGTTTCAAGTTCCGTCTGTTTCTGCCTTTTATTTCTTTAAAATGCTCCTCGTTCCTTCTTATGCTTTGCCTGTACTGTATATTGACCCAGAATTACTGTTAAAAGTATACAAAATATCTATTTGATAACTTAGATGCATGAAAATTTATCAATGCAATAAAGTAGTACAGTTGCGCTTTGGAATGGATAATTTGATAATTGTGTCAAACTCGCAGATTAGTTTTTTTGTGCTTGCGTTTCATCTGTTAAAAAATTTATGCCTGTAAGAACTCAGCCAATGCAAATCTACAAATTTTGTCCCATCTTTCCTTTGTTTACTACTTGCATGTTCAGGGAGGTTTTCAAGTCGAGTTAAGTACATCTCCAGTGGATTCACCAGCTCTTGAAATAAATTCCTTCAAGTATGATGTGAATGGAGCCTGGTTTAGTTTTCCTATCTGTTCCTGTCTGTATGTCATAGTAGCCATCTTTCTCACTAAAAGGAAACCCCTGAATTTTTAATAGCACTTTAGTTCTCAGTTGCTTGGCATTAGTAGTTACCATATAGGCTTTCCACATAACAAGCAAATTTGCTACACAAGCTGATTGGAATCTTCCTACTCAGCTGAGACTGTCTCTCCTTTGCATCCTCCTGCATTTTCTTGAGTCGCGATTTTATTATTATTTTTTATGTTTCATATTGTTTATTTATACTGGTTTTGGCTCTAACCACTTTTTTTTTAACTCTTGCTGAAAAATCGAAAAACACTGTCAGCCTCACTGTGTTTATATTTTCATGTAGTGACCTGGTAGTGCAACCTGTAGTGTAGCTGTTGATTTTGCATGAATAGTTGTTGATTTTGCATGAATTCACGTTGAAGTGTTAACAATACCTTACGGTTTTAGCCAGCTAGGTAGATCCTTTTTGTAATTTAAGGTTGTATGGGCGACATTTAGTGATAGGAATTAACATAATTACAACTTTAAATGCACTTTTCAATAGAAACAACTGTCTTTCTCACATCAGGATAAATACGGAAATTGTAAGAGAATTGTATTATATTATAAAGTTTATTAACTAAGTATTGCAATTTTCGGAGTCAAAGAAAACTTAAGACAGGCCATCATTTTTTCAAATTAGGCTCAGAAAATACAATAAAATAATTTTTTCTTCTGTCACTCATACAAACCTATAAATCAAATTTGAAAAAAGATCTCAAATCCTGTCTGTTTTGCAGCCTGTTATTGCTAGATGAATCGTATGTGCTTAAAAAAGAAGAAAATATTTGGAAAGAATTCTAGTTTACATCCGGATCTCATACGTTTTCCCTTGAATTGTCTCAATTAATTTGTATCCTTGATTTTTCCTTGCAGGCACAGCTATGGTGACTACAGTCAGGGCACCATGTACACCAATGTCAGTGGAACTTACTACCAGAGCCCACAGGGAGGGCAAGTGAGTACACCATAACTCTTTCCTCTCTCAACAAATATGTATCAGTATAATACAATATGTTCAGAGAGAAGTAGGAAGCAAATCTGAGTATATCATATCCACTGGATCTGGGTTGTTTTAGTTATGTGAGTGGAAGAAGAGTTTTCTCTTGTTCATGGGGGATTTGAAGATGGTTTTTGGCTATTTTTATCTTGTATTTAATGGCTTTTTAGTGCTGTACGGACATCGACGGTGTTGCCAAGACAAGTTAACTGATGGTGTGCAGATGAGACAGCTACTTAAGTTCCATTTTTCTTTTTGGCATGAGTTTTGCAGTATCTGGAAGTGGATCCCATGATGAGGCTTCTTAGTGGCCTCCTGCTCCTAGTAATCTAGAGGTTGGTTAGGTTGGGATTTATTGGGGAGTGGGATAAATAATTGTCAGATCATTCAGCATGGAACGATGGGAGTATTTCTCCCAAAGTTACCTTAAGGAACAGACCACACAAGAACTCTCATCATTTGCTGACACAAAATGTTTGGCCTTACAAAGCTATGTGTTATCAATTCTCTATGTCCTTCTAAACATGTTTTTATTGCTCTTGTAAAGCCACAGAAACTTCCCTGTAGGAACAATAAAGTACGATTTTATCATGACTTTGGACTCACCTGCAGGCCCTTCAAGGACAGATCATCCAGCAGCCTGGAGGGGGCACCTTCCTCATTCAGAGTGGCACCGTCGACGGGGATGGGGCGCCGCTGACCCACACTACCAGAGCTTCTCCAGTCACGGTAAGACTTGCACAGTCTGCTGTATAGTCAACAATCTTAACCCTGTAAACTTTTGTTTGTTTTTTACTTTTATAGTCTTCTGTCCTCAGTCCCTTCCTCGTTGAGGGTATTTGAAGTGTAAGTGTGTGATTTTGCTCTTAATAGTTTTACCTAGCTCTGATGCGTTTGTTTGTAGTTTTTAAAATATATTTAGAACAGAAGTATTGAAAAGATCTTCTTGTATCAAATGTAGCAAATTTGGTTTTCAGACTAACTGAAATGGTTTAAAGATTCATGCTCAAGAGTTTAGCACTTAGCAGTTTATTTTAACATTAACATTATCTGAAGTTTTAATTGTTCTATATTCAATGGCAAACACTTTTTGGATAACACGTATGGAAAGATTTATTCAACTGGTAAAGGACAGGAATGAATATTATACTATGTTGCTGTGTTGATGTGATGTTCATATAAACAGGTAGCTTCTTGGTTTACTAACCACATTCTTACTGAAAGCACTGACTTAACAGCAACAGCGTTACGTTAAGGCACTTGCAGTGAAGCTTACAGGAGCCTGTGAGCAAGTACTTCAGATGTGAATGGTTCTTAAAATGTTGATAAATCAGTGATACAACTTGTTTTCCTTACTCGATAAAGCCTCTATTTCTTTATTCAAACTGTTTGACAGCCTTTTCTGTAGGTAGATGTCGACAGTTTTGGTCATAGCCCATTCTGGTTGTATTCTTCCTACTAATCTCATTGTGTAGTGCGTAGGCGAGTCAGACCGGCTGCAAGGAGCTGTAGATATGTGGATTGTTTTGACCTTGATATATCCAGTATCTAGTGCTCTCCATACCCTATCGGTACTGCAATCCCCTAGTTTTCATTTTTTTCTCTTCCGTTTCAAGAACCACACCCCTTTGGCTGAGCTGAGCAATTTGCATACCAAAGAGGTAAGGCTCCTTCACACCTGCCAAAGTGTGGTTGGTTAGATAGCCCGTGGGGCGCAGCTATCTGCAAGTCTGCCTTCTCTTCACACATGACACATGTGGACAATATACCACGAAGCAGAAAAAAACCCTCCATCCTCAATTCAAGAGATTTTTTCATCCAATTTTAAAGGAAACATTGCTCCGAGGAACAAAAAATTATAGCGAAATCATTGGATTGCCTGTTGCAATAATTCCCAAATCTTCCATTTTGACCTTTTTCAAAAAGAAAATTACATCTACATGGAAGAAAGACATAACCGTAGCAGATGGCAAATCCCGTCGTATTATTGACTAGAGCTTTTGTCAGTGGAGGGATGAAGGCAGTGTCAGTGGCTCTGGGATAGCGGATGCTGCCTGTGTGTTTTTTTTCTCGCTCCAGTGCCCTTATAAGTGTTTGAAATTCAAAGTAACAAGTTGTTAAATGTATTTGAAGTTGCATGCATTCAGTTTTGTAGTTGGTTTGTGTTTCACTTTGTTGTGAGAGTCTGACCTTGAGAAGATTGTGATGCTCGTCATTTCGATGGCGTCGCCGGATTTTCATGTTCAAATTTTCCAATGGTGTCCAGGCTGAGATGAAAGCCTGTGATCTGATAGATGTTGTCACATGTTAGTCTTGTGGAGTCACCACAGCTGTAACTTTGTCCTGGTCACATCATTCTTCATGCATGCATGTTTGTGTTCGTACATGAAAGCCTCCGAGTTTTATTGGGTTAGGGTTAACTTTATTGGGGGGGGGGTTAACGTCTATATTTCTTTTTTAGTTTTATAAGAAGAAACCACGCTTTGATGGTGTGAACGGGCCTTTCTCTTTTGTTTTGTTTTTCTCTTGTCATTTCTATTTTTTGGTAAAGAATAGTCATACTGTTTGACATGTCACAAAGTACTGCTTTAACATTGTGCTTTGAATTTCAATCACTCATTCATACCCCTCACACTAATCACCACTTGTGTTTATTTTTTATATTTTCTCTTATCCAACTGTGTGATTTCCATTTCTCTTGCTTATTATTCATCCTATTGTATATCTGGTGTGTTCTTTTTTATCTGACCCTCAGCCCTTGTAGACCCATCTTCAATTTGAAAATATCCTAATGTTTTAAAGGAAAGATAATATCACCATCTGTGTCGTTTTGTAAAATTTATTTTTGAAACCGTGAAAAAACGGTAGGTTTTAGAATTTGTTCAAACACTTCTCCTTTTTCAAGTTTCAAGAAACAGTTTACGATTCCGGAAGAAATTATCGCTTTGATGAAAGGTAGTTTTTCCATTTTTTGTTAGTGATAACCTTGCACATAAAAGAGTGCATATAGCTTGGGAAAAGGGATGGGATTGATGTCATCAGTTTTTATTTAGCTTGGCAAAAATGTAAGAAAAATGTCTATTCACCTTGGACTGCTTGAGGATATTATCAAAATGTTGTTTTCAGTTATTGTTCTCTGTACTGTTTTTCTCCTTGTTTCGGGAAGGCCTCGCGGAAGTCTTGCTTTTGGAAACCCTTTTAACCTAGATGGGAGGAGTAAATTATGGAGTAAAAAATTCAGTGAGTAGAGAAGGGAGAGAGGAAAATTCTGAGCACCAGCCATGTGGATTCTACAACAAGCCACATCAAGCCCCTAAGATAAAAAAATTGAAATTGAGCAGTTGTCTCTCCAGTTACCTGACACATCATGATATCGGTGCTGAGAGTTTTTAGCCCGTTGCCAGCATACTGTTATCAATTTAGACTGAGGTCGTATTACACCTTGTGTATCATATGACAGCATCGTCTGAGATTTCGCCATATAGAGGAAAGAGCAAGCAAACATTTGTGGAAAAGGCCTTAATTACTAAACACGTTTCTTTCTTTTGGTAAGTCAGGTATGTTGCACAATTTCATAGCATTGTTTTTGCTTCAAGTGGAAATAGAACTAAAATGAGACTTATGCTTGATTTGTAAACATTTTTAGGGTACTAAAATCTCTTACTTCTCCAATGAAAACTTTTTGGGAGAGAAATGACAAAGGCCAGGACAAAAATGTTGATAGTGAAGAAAGAAGGCAGATTCTAAGTAAACATATTCTCAGAACCAATGTGTTGGTTTTAATTTGAATACAAAGACATGAAACATTTGAGTTCGATACAGTAGGCTTAAGTCTTTAGATGTATGTGATGACTGGATCAGTGTGGTGGCTGCTCCCACTTCAAGCTGCCGCAGATATTGTGGGTAGACAAAGATTCCCTCATGCTTCCACTTAAAAAGTTTGGACTAAGCTGTGATGTTATACATTACATGTCGATCCTTTACCTTCCTCCGAGCAATATTTTCAGAACAAAAGTCTCCCATCCCTACTGCCGCCACTACCACCATTGAATCAACAATGAAATAAGATTTTGGGTTGCAGTTTTTGTTTGTTTTTCATTGTTCATCAGTTATCAAACTTTATGTTTCACCTTTGTGTGTAACTTATCTTTCACTGAATTGTTTTGAAAAAAATTATTTCTAGGAGCATGATCAAATAAGAGGACATTTTAGATTTGTTTAAATAGCTTTTTTCTTGTGTGTGGAAAATGTGAATTGGCAATTTTTGCCAGTGATATATTAATGATGATCATAAGGCTATTCATAAAATATAAAATCCTAACAGCAATGACTGAAAGGAGGTAGCGGGGTTAATATATTCTCACTATCAACACTCTCTGTGACATGCACACAAGGAGAAGTACATCCAAACACATACACACATGCTTATGAATTTGCACAGGTTCACACACACACACACACACACACACAAACACACACACACATATGCTAAACTTTGAATTTTTCCAAGTTTGTATGATTCATTATCTCTTCTGTTTGAGACCCATGTATACAAATAGTTGAATTTAACTTAATATTTCTTGTACATAATATAGTGCTGTCTGCTTTTGTATGATATATTGTGCCTATAACAACAAAAAACAATCAAGTCCTGATATCAAATTCATCATATCGTGTTCTATTTTGGCTTATTTAGTAGGTTCTTGACACTAAGTGCATTCTGTCTGTGTTCAGGTGCAATGGTTGATAGACAACTACGAGACTGCAGAGGGTGTGAGCCTCCCAAGAAGCACACTTTACTACCACTATCTCAGACATTGCCAGGAGCAAGGACTGGACCCTATGAATCCCGCATCTTTTGGCAAATTGATCAGATCCGTGTTTCTGGGTTTACGCACAAGACGGCTAGGCACTCGGTGAGTTGCAGAGCTTAGATCGTAAATGATTTCAGTCTAGTTCTGTTACCGTCAGAAGTATCGACTACTATGTCGATAAGAGAAAATTGAATATTTTGTTGATTGACATTCATCTTCTTTAATTCAAGAGAGTGAGTGTGTCACTGAAAAGAATACAAGCAGTGCCCCTGTGTAGAAACATATTGTATGACCGTGTCAGTCCTTCTAAACGGAGGATTTTAGGGCTGGACTGCCTGAGTTCAAATCTTGTTTCAGGTATTTTTTTTAACCATAATTGTTAAAAATTTCATTGCTATCCTCTGCTTAACAAATAATTTTTCACACAAATTTTTTGGGTACCAGTGCAATAAACTTGAGCTGATCAGTCTTACTCTAGGATCCACAATGGTGCAGTTTCTCTCCCCTTTCCATAATCTTTTAAAGGACTCATCATAGAAAATAAAGCTTACTCCAATGAAAAACATTTTCTCCACAGGGGTAATTCCAAGTATCATTACTATGGCATTCGCATCAGAGCCAACTCCTCCCTCAACCAGTTCACAGACGATCAGACCATGGCTCTTCGACAGCAGCCAATGTACACAAGTAAAAAGTAAGCAACACTATATTTAGACATGTTTTTCCCATCCTGTTCATAATAAGAATAGGAAAATCATTCTTTACTAGTTTTTGGTTGTTTTTTTTTAAACCTGGGAGGAGAGTGCCCTCTTATGGGGACAGGTCACTCAAGGCAAATGTGTGAAATTTTCTTTGGTGCTTCTATCCTCTTTCTTTCCTTCTATCTTTCCTGCTACATTTTGCTCTCAGGTGTTGTAATACATAAATGCAGTCGAACCTGCAATTTGGGAATAGGGAATTCTTGAGTAGATCTGACCTCATTGTGTCAAAGGAGTCAAACAACCCCATTTGAACAAAAGTGTAAATGATTTGTTTGTAAGTTATGATTATTTTAATTATCAGCCTGCTGTTGCATGTAGTCACTTAATATAAACAAATTAAATACAAATTACTTTTTTAGAACAATGCACTTACACCTTTTAGTCTTTTTATTAAAATCACTCTAAAGAGGACAAGGTGACATGAGACATAAGTAGTTTTTGGCGCCAAAATGACCTTACTAACAGTGTTGATGGAGTCGTAAAACCCCATACAATTTTCTCCAATTTTTATAGATATCTCTTCAAATTGTTCTATGTAGGCTGACAAGTCAGAAACCAGAGGGGGCTGAAGGCGACACAGGTCAGAGTGGCACGGCAAGTAGTGGTCAGAGCGAGGCCTCACACTCACAGCAGCAGCAGCACACTCAGTTCCTGGGAGACGCCTCACACGCCTTGCCTTCTTTTGGCTGTGTGGACGTGAGCACAGTGCCTCTGCCAGATGGCCTGACAGTGGAGGATATCCGGAGCTTTGAGAAGATGTACAGGGAGCACGCAGAGGTAACCACTGACGCATAGTTAGGGAACAAAGGACTTTGACATGATCATAATATCTTGGGGGGCTTGCAGCACTGAAATGTTTTGAAAGTGGGCCGGATAATTGAGAGAATGAATAAGCAGGATAACTATTTTGCTCAATACATCATACTGAATGAATAGAAAGTGGTCCCAGCCTTCCAACTGATGTATCAATAATCAAAATACAAAATGCACAAAGGAATAAAGACAACAATCATGAAGTTATGAAGGCTATACAAGTTCATTTAGTGAAATGAATAGTTTATTTTAGTGATTAAGTCCTGAGCTTGCTGTTAACAGCTTTTTTTTTTGTAGGGGTGAGCTATTGCCACCCAACCTTTAGTGCTTTGAGCATTTTTCTTTAGTAATTTGCTACCTGAGCTTGTCCATAAGGTTCCTTTAGTCCTCTAGGACAAGTGATCCTGTCTCAGTCTTGTTATTCTCTGATGGCAGAACCACTTCTTGTCAGACACTTAAAAGATAAAGGATGCTTGAAAGAGTTTAATTGCAGTGTGGAGGTATGTGATAAGATGAAAAATAAACTTCCAGAGATGGTTGATTGGAACATGATTGTCAGAATTTCTTTGTTTCTCTTCCACTTCATTTTGAGTTTAAAATAGCATTTTCTTTTAAAATTTTTTATTATTTTTATCAAACTACTTGGGTTGTTATGTATTTTATTTTGTGAATGAAAACAGAGATTAACTTTGCATTCTTCCTGAATTTCTTTGCCAGGCTGTGGTAGATGTGGTGGTCAATCTTCACTTTAACCTGATAGAGAACTTGTGGCAGACATTCTGGAGAAATCCCAGCACAGAATCACAGTAAGTCTGACTTATTGAAAATATTGACTCTTAATTTTTCTTGACAAGAACTGATTCAAAACTCACATAGTACATGTGAAATACCCCGTCTGTATAGAGGGATATATTTTGCAATGTGAGTGTAGAAATGAAGTAGATACAAGTAGTTGTAATAATTTGCTGCTTGTGGCTATCCCAATCCTTTGATGCGGAAAGGTTGTTGTGGGTCCTCAGCGAAAAGCTTTAACTTCTGTCATCACGACTCTACAGATTTGCGCATGCATCCAGCTCGGTGCAGTAGTTTTTGGAACACTTCCCTGTACTTTGAACTCATGTTGTAGTATACTACAATGTTAATGGAGGAATTGATAACCTCCATGAGAAATGTGGTGGACCACGACACAAGAAACATATTCCAGTAATGACCACTGACACTGAATTCAGGCTCTATGATCATACAAGTAAAGATGATTGTGGATGGTAGGTAGCAGAGAATAAATACTGCAGATATAACCGTCACCATTTTCCCTGCCCTCTTGTCCCTAGCGGATGATGCTTGAGAGGCTGTGGAGATGGAGGTGGCGGCGCGCCACTGAGTCTTTCTGTTGAGTTTAACTACAAGAAATGTGGTACTGGCCGTCACACCTATAAAGATGACATACTGAATGAAGATGCTGTTGATTGCAAACAGCACACTCTCTATGATAGCCCTGTCCTCTGTGAAAGTGAGCCCGATTAGAGTTTTGTTTCTTTCAGGGAAATATTTCCAATCCATTTGATTTGTGTAGTATATCGGGGCAACTGATGCGAGCATGGTAAGGTATATGACGATGATGACGACAGTGATTCTCTTTGGTGTGACGACTGTCTTCACCTTTAGAGGGAACAAAACACACAGGCTGCGCTCAAGTGTAACCAACATTGTTATGAGAGCTGTAATGCGAGCAAAACAGACGTGCACCCAGCTTGCGCTCAGATATTGCAAAGGGTATTGTTTGAGACTTGAGCATGAGAGGATTGAACAAAATGCTATTCGAGAATAGCCCAAGTAGAGAGAAGAAGTCGGATACTGCTAGATAGCAGGCTGATGTTGACCACTTCTTGGAGGCTGAGTTCGCTGAACACAATGATATTGATGAGATTGGAGATCATACCCAGGAAGGTGATGGTGCCACCCAAAAGGACAATATTGATAAGTTCTACCAGCAGAGTTGCTTCATCACTCACTAGTTTGTTTGCCTCACGACTGCTCTCATTCATGTTGGAAGTGACACACGGAGCTCTGGGTTGGGCAATGGGGTTTACTCAGTGTTGTATCAAGTTTTACTCAAATTTCATATTTGTTTTATTCTTTAGATTTTCTGTTAAAAACATAATTTCCCAAATGATATTGATTTTCATTGAGAATAATGAGACTCACTAATTACTATAACCTCGGCATTTGTTCATTATGTGAAAAAATAGGGATGCAATTATGTAGTATTAGCCCAAAGATCAATTTGATTTGCAGTGGCAATGCAGGATTTCACCATCATATTGAATCAAACTAATTATTCTGGGAAGAATGATAGTACTTTTTATTTGTTTTTCACACTCTTAGAAACATTTTTTTTTATGTCGTTAGGTTTGTGTAACCTACAGAAACTAATGGGTGAAGTAGATAATTAGTGGTTGCTACTTTTCAGATTGCATTAGATAACACAAAATTTTCCCCAATTTTGCCCTAAAATATTCCAAACAAAGTGTTTTGGTAAATAATATACAGGGTGTTTTTTTTATATTGATCGATACTAAACTGAACTAACTTAAAGACGGTAAGAGATAGAAACATTCTGTTTTCTAACGATTAATCCTCATCCATTTAAGTTTTTTCTGGTA
>JAUKPP010206917.1:0-12284 GCA_032273245.1 Phyllaplysia taylori
GTCCACGATCGGGGATCGATCCAGGGTCTTCCCGCTTGCAAGGCGAAGAGCCTAACCATTACACCACAGCGCCGGTCTTCCTCCCTTCCAAAGTCTCAGTAGTTGAAGGAACATAAAAGTAATACGAGTAGTCGAAACCTGAAGGCTAACTATCCCCTTGTGGCAATCCTCTCTCAGCCTGCTTAATAGTCTCCTTAAAATTTGTTCAATACCTTTACGACGTTCTTTTTCTCTTTTTGAATTTTCTGTAATCGCACACACGCATATCTGGCCATAACTTTCTTCCTCTCCCTTCATCTTGCCCCCTCCCTCTCTTTCTGCCCCCTCTACGTGTTTCTCTTCTCCCCACAATACACACAACATTACAAAGTATAACAAACACACAGTCAGCAACTTATAGTTTACAGCAGAGTATAAATCATCCTCTAACCTCCATTGGCGACATTGATGTACGCCTAATAGAGAGCGTTTTGTGACAGCATATATATGCATACACACTCTCTTATCTTGCCTCTCTCTCTCTGTCTGTTACACCCCCTGCCCCCCCCCCCCCTCCCAACACACAAGCATACACTTTTCCGACATTCTTTTCTCGCCACGCTCCACACAACAGAACAAAGACAGACTGGAATAAAAACAATCAGAATAATGTACATGAATAACTATCGTTGCCTCACCTCCATTGACGTGCACCTCGTAGAGAGCGTATTTGTTCTGTGACAGCATACGCATGTCTGGCCTGAACTTCTCGATGAGCACATCGATGACCTCCCTGGTGGCCGCCGTGCTCGCCACACGGATACATTTTGTGATCACATTAGCACCCACTCCGCCTTGGAAGAAAAAACGTACTACTCCGTGGAATTCCAAATCCTGCACAGACAAGAAAAACAGTACATCATGGTGAAAAGTGATAATAACACATTGTAGTAATAATGATGATGAAAATAAAATTATATATACTCTTTTATAAATAATGGTAGTCCACATAGCTATGGCGCCTTCCCTTAAAAAATTTCAAGCTCAATGTGCTTCAATTTACTTCAAACACGTAGGAAATTTATAATGGTTGCTTTCGATGGGTGAGCAAACCATACCATGTTTTCATTTTTCCCTCTCCAAGTTGGAAGTTCATTCAAGCCAGTGTTAGCCCCAGGAGAGCTGGAGGAAATTCACCTTTTAACTTGTATGTCATTGATCTGACAAAACTACTATAACACCACTCTGAGCTGTCTTTCTACAGGGGAAAAAAACAACAACCTCTTGCAGGGATGATTCATGAGCACGTTTGGTGGCAACAGCCAAGGTACCTACTATTAATGCTGTAACAATAAATATCATGAATTGCAGACAGACCAAATAGTAGGGAGTCTCTCCTCATGAACTTTGATCGATTAATCAACATCCCCAGAGCTCTTTGAATCTGCCCCAGATGTGCCCATTCATCCAAGTATTTTGTTTTCACTTGATTTCTAGGGCGAGCAATTGATTTTTCTTCATTGATCACTTACAAAGCTTGTGGTGTAACAGTAATGGTTAGATTAAAGGCTCTTGATCAGTCATCCAAAGGATCCAAGTTCAAGTTTCACAGTGGGATTCTCAGGCCTGATTGGTCCAGCAGCCCATCTCTTTAAATATCTTACATTGTTACAAGAATGGTGTCTTACGTAAAATTTATTACCAAACCAAACCAAATTTTTCACCCTCACCCAACCCTAGTGAAACAAAGTTTAATTTTGGCAAAAAATCAAATCCTAATAATTGTTACTGAAGCCTATTGTGGCAAGAGTAGCCAGTTATTTCACTAAGTTTCTGCATCAGGACAACATGAAAATAATGTGACATGTCCCTGAGTCAATGGCTGCAACCATTTTAGGCCTATCTGTTATCGATACCAGCAATCAATCACTCCATTGCGCTCAGCAGTCATCCGGCTGGAGATATCTTGAGATTGCATGACACTCCTACAATTGTATGGGGCCTATTTTTTAAGGACCTCCACTCCCACTGGACTCCAAGGGTACAGAGTTGGGCTGCCATGGCTCAGTAGGTTGTTATGTTTTTAAGACTACTTGAAGAGTGAATAACCCTTAAGTTCCCCATCGACAACAACAACTATTATTTTACTGAGCACTGCTAGATCTTACACACAGCAGAAAAAAAAAAGATAAACAAGCTGTCCTCCTCTCCTCGTTATTCTTGTATAACAATCAAGGTCAGTACAAAACATTGAATTATAAAACCCCATCAAAAACCTACCACTACATAAATTGCATACTTAAATCAAAACTAAAAAAACATGTGCTGAAATTTTTTTCTCTAAAAAACATTTCAGATACTAGTTACAAAACTCTACAATTTCAAAGAAATGGAGGCACACTAATAGAATAGCATTAAATGTTACTTCTTGAAAATGTCACAGCTGAGTGTGGCTTATTTGCGTCATGCACTATTTGATTTTAAATGTCAACAAACTGACAAAGACACTCCTCAACTCACATCAAAAGAAACAATTGATTTTCTGCATACTCAGCAAAGCCAGAAGATAATTGTGCAATCAATAACTAAATGAACAACATGTATGACAAAGCGCAGCTAGTGGCAACATCTTTCAGTACTTTGTTAAGAAATGCAGATTGAGGAGGTGGTAGTCTTGGTAGTTAATAAAAGATTGCATAACAGTACTGACACTGTGAGCTCATTTCAATGCCAGAAATGGATTGAAAAACAATAGACACACGCTTAAAAAAGTCTTTGATTAGAAGGAGCAGGCCCTTGTTTATTTTGGTACGATTTTACTGCCTTAACAGCAATTGATACTAGAACTACTAAGATAATTTTAGCACAGAGGAGTAGACTGGGAAAATAGTAACCTTGGAAACAAAGTGGACTACATCAGACGCTCACCAACCACAAGATGAGGAACCAGGAAATAGAAAGGACAGGAAAAATCATGACAACAGTAAAACTATGCACATTAAATAGACAACCTGTTTTCAGCCTTCATGTAGGCCTATTTTTTTTTATAGTTATAGTTTTATTATTTATAATCCTTTTTGTCAACTCTCTTGAAGCTGAAAAGGAGAGAAGCCAGTTAGAAATACCAGGTCGTCTGTAGGTTTACCATAAGACTAAGAAGCTATTCTAATAAGTCACTATGTTACTTGAATTGACGGAGAGGTGTCGAGTGAGGTGAGTGAGTACCACGCTCTTCAGGGGCATGGCCTGTGAAGAGCGATCCGCGGTTTGCGAGTACATTGTGTCTTTTTGTTTTTAAGACATATGTGCTTCTCTTTGTTTTTGGACTAATACATCTTTGCAGTTTGCATGAACTATATCATGATTTATAGAATGATGGGATAGATTTTTTCAAAGGTGTAAATATAATCTAACACTGTTCTTTGCACCCGGGGGGATTGGGGGCGGCAAATAAGCCAAAATTACAAAATACATTTTGCACCTCGTTGTTGTACCTGCGAGATGGAACATTATTGTCATCGATTATGTTTTTTCCACAGTAGTTGTTTACAACTCAATGTTCAGAAAATCACTAGATTTCTGTTAGCGAAAGCTCGAACATCGACCATCAGATAGAAGATCGATTAGCACGCACCGCTGTCCGCTTCCCGAAATGACCCTAGGATCGTGTCTGAATCAGTGAATAGACACTGCAATTCAGAACCAGGGTTCCATTTTCATCCATTCTGAGAGTTTAGTACCTCTATGTTTTGTAATCAGAATGCAGATGTGGAGAAGAAAGGAAGGGGGAAAAGAAGGAAAAAGTTAGGGTCTCCACACCAAAGAAAACATCACACATTTGCCTTACTGTGTTACATGGTGATAGTATGTAATTTGTTAAATTTCTCCCTTGTGGGCATGATTCTCCTCCTCCTGTTGGTGGATGACAGTACATATACCCCTTCCGGCAACAAGGAAGCCACTTATGTGCCCATTCTTCTTCTGCTTTAGAGCTGAGAGACTGACTGTGACAGTGCAGTTGATTTTTTAAGTATATATATACCTATTGTTACAAAATAGAACTATCCCTTGCCTGAAAGACAGTGTTATCATAAATAATTCTCCATCTTATAATTCAAAAAAGTATTCTTTATATTAGAGTGATTTCCGCTATAGGCAGTAGCTAGATTCAAATTTTAGACCGCCTACTTTTTTTACTCTAGAACCAACGAGGGATCTCTAGCTTGCTGACATGAAAATGCTTTAGTTCCAACCTGACCTTAAAAGATTAAATCAAAGATTTTATAACAGTAGGTCCTCTACCCCCTCCCGTAAACTTCAAAGAGTCATTAGCAGCCCTATAGAGGGGGGGGGGGGTTGTTAATAAGAGATGACAACAAATTAATATTATTTAAGAGATGACAACAAGTAAAAAGTTTAAGAAAGGAGGATACTGACAGAGAGGGGGGGAGGAGAGAGGAGGTGAAGGGGGGGGGGGGGGAGGATTTGGAAACAGTAACTTGGTTATGGTAGTAAATATTCCAGCTTAATTATGAGTCAGATGACCCTAAAACCTACAACTTGTCAAACATTAAAATTAAAATTTCCAGAATGGCCAGATTGAGAAGCATGGTCTAGCCTATCTCTACTCTTCTAGTATATATATCTAGCAGTGGAATTATAATTAGATCCGCAGTTGGACTTGAGCCTGCCTTTGGGGTCACCTTTCCAGATTCTAATTGTTGATGTTGCTAATATTGTTATTAAACTGATTTAAAATATTATTTCATTTTAATTTTGGAGACGAGTCTGAGTTAAGGCAGGGATTATATTTACAGGAAAAAAAGTGAATAATGTAAAGTGGGAGACCTCAAATGAAAATTGTGAATCATGATGTCTGCCGTCATGTCATCTAGATTTTAGTAAAGTCAATTTTAGATCTTCTAGATCTAGAATCTAGATAGTCATAATTATGGTGATCCCCACCACACTGGAATTTCTGGAATGTCATCATCATAAAATGATGCATGGCATGTGGCTGGGTAAACCTCGCTCCAAGTTTAGACAGATGACAGTCCCCTTTGGTGAATCACCACACGACGGGGGAATACCATCCTCCTCTGCTTCTGTCAATCCCTTGCTCGCCCCACCCTCTCACCGTATCCGTTTCGATCACTCCAATTCAAATTCGTACTTCCGTTTTCTTATGTTTACAATAATATGAAAACCAGCTCAGGTGAGTTTACACATGGTTTCATACATGGCAATTATTCTTAATCTCCAATATCTCTCATCTGTTATTAAGAGAGCTAATGGAACTGACCGAGCATGCCAATATGAAGTGAAAGGGTGGTGTGTAACAGGTACAAAAAGAGAGAGACTGTTAGCAGTTGATATTGTCAAGGTCGGCCATGTTGGATTATTGTTGACGCTTTAAGTGTGTCACCTGTGTCATAGTGCTCCGATACAACAGGTAGATACGGCATTTGTCTCTATCAGAGGTGAGCGTTTGAAGAAAGACTGCAAAGGATTCCTACATCGAAATCTTCCTTATTACAAGTTGTAATATTAGCAAAATCTTACCTCATTTGGCAGACTCAGTTCGAAAATGTCGTAGTGGTCATCATTCCACTGATTGATCAGACCTCTGAGGCGCTCGTACTCCTCCTTTTTGGAACGAGACATTGTCCCAGAGTGAAAGAAAGCAAAATATCCACAGTGCACGGAATAGGTTAGCCCTCACATTCCTGAATAATAAAGACACAGAGATCCTTCAAATGAATAACGAAATAATCCAAAAGGACCGATCACTAGCACTGTTTGTCGTCACAGTTACTTCCTCGAATGCTGTGCTGCCCCTAGCGTAGGTCTCGCCAACGGCCTCTCTCATCGACTGTGAAAGGTAACCGCGCATGCGCAGTGTAGAAGGAAGCGTGTTTACCCGTATTGGTGCCCCCATTTTTTCTCCCGTTCAAGACTTCCTTCGTTTAGGCAACTCCGCCCCTCGCTCTACGTATGCATAGGCTACTCATCAATGTGGTGTCAAATTACATCGTTCTCGTCTGCGGGTCTGCGTTCAGCAAAGTAGTAAAGATACAGTAGGCCCACTGATCTATTTGCCACACACCACTAAACATTTATTTATGGCACTTCTGTAGTGAAATAAAATTGTTAGCAGAATGCTTCACGTCCCTCTACGCAGAATATCATATAGGCCTACATGAAAATGCGTAATAGCTCACTAACTTTTTGTCTCTTCACGTAGATAAACAGGCGCACAAAGAAACTTCGCGTCTCTTTTGTATGTATATGTAGGCTACTTCCCGTGGGCATTCCAACGAAAAGGAAAAGAAAAAATAATATTGAACCACTGGGATATTTTGTTTATTCTTTAAGAATAAACCCTGGGGCGAGAAGGAAAACACCAGATCAGTGTTCCTTACAGATCCTCTGACCAGCAACGCTTCCCACTCGCTTGTACGCGTCTTCCCACACTCCCAGGGGGGGGGGGGTATATTAGATCTACATCTTGATATTTTAAAATTGTACTTTTGTTTATTCATCATTCATACCATTCATTTTTTTTAAAGATAATAAAGAGGCCTAATGGATAACAAAGCCAATAGTTCTACCGCAGCAGTCTAAAATACACGTCAAACTAACTAGCCTACTTTACACGTAGTTTGTATGCACTAGCTAAATTAAATGGTATGTTACACTTGGCGGACATTCACAACAAAGAAATGTTATGGTAGGCTTTATAAGGTCGGGAGTAGGAATGAGATGTTGCACTTTTTTTCAGCGCCTTTTATGTACCAGGGTAAAAGATTATTTAATAGCGTCCGGTAGGCCTATCACCTAACAGTGCGGTTGATTTTTAAGTACGGTCCATGCATGGCCTTTTACGTACGCTTACGTTACAACGCCAAAACCTCCCTTGTCTGACTGACTGCTTGGTTGGTTGGTTGATTGGTTTGGGCTTAACGTCTCTTACAACACTATAAGATCATTTAAAGAGACAGGGCACACTGCCCCTACCTGTCAGGGCCAAACCGGGCTGAGAGATGGATCCCAGCAGAAATGCTCAGATCGTCCGCACATGGGATCGAAGTCGGGTCTTCCGTTCTGTTACAGGTATCAAGCCTCTAAAATGACCCTGCTGCGATGCTAAAGATTTTTTTTTAAAAAGAAAGAGAGAAAAAGAGAAGCCAATGATGAGCACTTCAACCTGTTTTCCAAATGACCAGAGTTTCCAGCTGGAGATAACCTTCAATGACTTTCCAAAGCCGTGGTGCATCAACCAAGTGCAGACTTACAGTACACTCTACTATGCTCCACTTCATATCAGAATAACAAATTCATGACCGGCGCGGTGGTATAATGGTTAGGTGCTTCGCCTATCACGCAGAGGACGAGAGTTCGAGGCCCGCGTGTGGCAGTTTGTTTGATCGAGTATATCTCCATTTTTCTGCTGGGACAATGTCCCTCTAAGCCCGGGTTGGCCCTGACAGGCAGGGTCGAAGTCGCCCGTCCCTTAAATGACCTTATAGTGTTGCAAGGGACGTTAAGCCCAAACCAAACCAAACCAAACAAATTCATGCTTACAACTTACATTGTCTCGCCTATTTGCATTGTCCTGCCTACGGTACTTGAGTATTTTCCCATGTCCTTACTGCTCCCCGTCAGCACACGATGTTTTTGTGCTTTTTTTTTTAGCTAATGTGATGAGTGCGGCCACGTGTGGAGTAGAGTATTTAGTCAAGTGTATACTTACAGGAAGTCTACACTTCGATAGTGCATACCAGTACAGTACAAGGTCACAATGCCCTATCACTGCAACAGCCGGTTTTTGAATGCCCATATCAAGGGAAGTAATCAAAATATTATTGTATCTTTCGGATAATGACGATTTACGTCCCTCGTTTCAGACTTTATGCAGAAATGTGCAATTTATTCACTGTAAATTTAATACGAACATTTTTTTAGCCTACTTAGGCACGAACAGTGGACCAATTTCGTTTACATGACGTAATTGAGTCATCCTTGTGACATACTTAGGCTTGATTAAATCATACTTGTGATTTTCTTAGGTTTGGTTTGAACATTATTTGTACATGCATCAGCTTACATTTACTCAAACTTGTGACTCTCCTGAGTTTGGTTTGGTTTGGTTACCAGTTTTACGTCCCTTACAACACTGTAAGGTCATTTAAGAGACAGGTTACTTTGACCCTGCCTGCCAGTGTCAGGGCCTACATACTACATGGGCTGAGAGGAATGAACCCCAGCTATTAAAATGCAGATTGCCCAGATGTCGGATTAAACTTGGATTTTCTGCATGGCAGGCGAAGGCCTAACCATTACACCACAGGCGCTGGTAGGGTTTGATTGAATTACAGCGTTCACATTTATAGGTAGCCTACATGTACTTGTAACTTGCTCTATATAAAAAAAAAAAATTATGTTCAATGTCTCTTTACATATGAAGCTGGTCCAGTAATGAAGATGATAAAGAGGAGACGTACATGTACCTTGGTTAGTTTAGTTACCACTTTTACATCCCCTACAGCACTGTAAGACCATTTAAGAGACTGGAGGCTGTAGATACAGACTGCTACCAGTTGCAATAGTCTCCGCGCACAGCTCAAATACACACTATCGTGATAATTTTTATGAACTTTTTAATTTATAATTTGTGTGTATAAATGCATGCTCTGCCTGAATGCACGTTTTGGAGTCCTCCTGAGCACCGTGCATTTAACTAGAGACTACTGTAGTAGTAGGCTATCTTATACTCTTCTCCGTACTTTTGAGGTATTATGTGGAGCAGAGAGTCAGTTGTGAACTAGAAGCCACAGAACTTCTTATGGTTGCTATTTCAGCAACCTAAATCATTTCACAAGTTTCATGTAATGGGTGTTAGCCATGAGCTGACCCCTCTAACCACCCGGAGGATCAATCGACCACACTGCGACCACGTCTGATCTCTAGTAGGCCAACCAGTCCACCTATCTGACATAGGCTTGGTAGCCATACTAGATTGGAGCATTAGCTACAGACAGCATAATATTAAGCCTTTGGGTCACTGCGACACACAAGCTCTCTATTGCGGACAAGGTAGAGATCCGCTAAAGAGACTGCAGAATATTGATAGCCTACAAGCACAAATGTAATGAGAGAAAATTAAAATCCCCATCCGTCTTTGTTCTCGCTAAAACACATCGGAAATAACGAGACCTCTGACATTAAATGAGGACACTGGGCTGGTCCTGACGATCCCATTATATCTGAGTTTCACTGTAATCAAGTTCACTGTATGTCGTCACGGTCATTCCACATTTGCCATACGTAAGCTTTTCATGAAGAGTTTTCTTAATATTACAAAACTCAGGGATCTTGAAAAATAACTTCAAAGTGCCCAAAAATGATTTAGGCAATTGTGGAATGACTGTGACCAATTAGTTATCGTTGTACAGTATAAAATTTACTACAGTTCATTTTGATAGGGTCAGCAATTGGTGACTGCTCCCTCTCCTTCTTTCATAGCGTTACAAGTGACCTGATCTGCTCTATGTCTATGGCACTGGAATGACCTCACAGTGTAAATGACAGATCCCAACAAACCAATAAAAAAAAACACATTTTGATAGGTTGCAAGGCATTTTGAGGACATTTAAGTCCAACTAGAACTATGAGAAATTTTAAAAAATCTCAAAGAATGGTTTCTATAACAACTATTTATTTTGTATCAATACTGTAGGTCAATAATGTTGTAAACGATGTAACAAACACAAGTATGATTCGAAAAAGAAAAAGAAAAAGGATGATTCGCAATATATATCATTTGTTCATGAAAACATTCTAGCACAATTTGATATCTCAAAAACTTTAAACTCTTCAACTTTTGAGACAATGTTTTCTGTGCCAGAAGATAGATTTCCTGAGAAAAACATTAAAGACATAGTCATGATCATGTGTATAAAATTTGTATGCACACATCAATTTCTTTGGTTGGATATCTTCAAGTTCTTGACTTCCTGGCCAGCAGATTTTTGATGAATGGATTATCTTTAGCCGACACTTCTTTCTTGAGGTCGTTTACTTTGCTCATAAGCTCCTCAGAGGACAGCGAGTCCATCGGAAGTTTACGAACTTTGCTCAAGAAGTCTTGAATGATTTCTTCACCCTCCTGGAATAATGAAAATAGGTTTTTAGTAACATGTGACTAAAATTATTGTGAAGTTACTGACACCAACAAAAACATACATTCAAGCATGGCATGAATAGCTCAAACACGTTGGGAATCGACAAATGTGTTCGAGCTATCTGAAATTATGTAATTTAAGAGTGGAGAGAGAAGGGAAGTAGCCATGCTACTAAAAAGTGATAAAAAGATGGCATTTTCACCCTTTTGCCAGCAGGTTCTAAACAGCCTACTTCAATACCACATATGAAAGTTAGCATTTTTAAAACCACAAAAGCGCAGCAAACTATACTTGTTTAAACTTAGGTGGTAATAAATTCATTGAAAATTGTCAGCTCTTTTAAAAAAACAAGACATCTATAGTGAGAAACTATGAAATCACCCAGGATCAATATCTTTCCAAAACCTCAGCCTCATGCAATCAACTACAATGTAGCTCAGTTAGAATCACACATTCTTTGGGACTGACATGCGATACCTGAGTTCACATTGTTGTGATTCGTGAACTTCAGCTCTTAGAGGAACGTTTTTGGCACTCAAAATAGACGGAAGGTGAACTCTAAAATCGAAGGTTCAACCAGGTCAAGATAGAGAGTAAGGTAGGCTACACAAAAAAACAATGCCAAAAGTAAAATCACAACAAACCTGTTTTGCCAGTTTTCTTTTTTTCACAGCGGGTTCATCCTCTCCAGCGAGTCCCTCCGATTCCAGCCCAATGTTTTGGAAGTCTTCAAGCTCACTTGCTTTTTCTTTAGCTGCCTGGAAAAGTGAAGTGCAAAGGCAATGTGATTACACTAGATGACAAAGGCAGCCCGAGGAAAATGTTTTATTTTACAAGCAAGAAAAAAATAAAATTGTGTAAAAGTATCAACTAAAAGAAACAGTCTACAAAAGAACAGTCTATTAACATCTCTACAGTATAGGTCTACTGTGAACAAAAAACAATCGGTGCATTCTGTTTGAGTCATTTTCAGACCCTGCTGTGATAAAAGTGGTAAAGTGCCCTTCTGTGAATGTGAAAATCCTTGTATTAAGTCCTGGGGGTAGTTTCCATGATACCGACAACAGTCCTATAAAAAATGGACATTAATACTGAGATCCCTACCACTAAATTGACCTAAAAATGAAACATGGGGCATTAAATCAAAAGAAAACAAACATAAAAAAACTCAGGTTACAAAATAAAATGGTACCAGTTCCTACCTCAATCACATGCTTAGGGAAGTGAGCCAATTCTGCGACGTGGATGCCAAAACTCTGGTCACACACACCTGCATAAAACAGAAACGATCGGGACAGAGATATTATTATGAGGAAAAAAAATCACTGAGTTTAATGGTTTTCAATTTTTTTGTATCTATTTTCTCGAGGTTCTACAGCACTATCCACACAATAAGGTCATTCAGTCCATGAGGCCAAGAAACACATAAGACTATTAGGACTATAGTCTATCATCTTACTTAAAAACAACAAATACTTCACAAAGTGCGTATGATCTGCTGCTCATTGAACATTTCATTAGCGAGACATTTCTAAGTCTTCACCCCCGCATCATGGTTTCTTTCCCCCCATCACCTATCTGGCTTCACCCTGTTACCCCCATCACCTACCTGGCTTCACCCGGTATAACAGAGTCAAAGTGTCGTCTGTGGTGAGAGCTGTCACATGCAGATTGTTGACACTTGGCACGACGTCAGCCAGGGCTGTCAGTTCGTGGAAGTGAGTGGCAAACACGCAGAAACACCGGATTTTTGTTGAGATATGTCTGGGTGGAGAGAAAAAGTATACACATGTTATTGCCGTTTGTTCTTTGTTTGCTATTTTTTACTTAGGCTTTATCGCACTGTCATCATAATGATGTCTGCCTTGTGCACCAGTTAATAGATTAGTACGGCTTACAACAGTTGATGAGCGTGGTCGCAATGCTTACGACTTAAATGAAGTTATGTTCATATGATGGATTATTTAGCCTATTGTATTATGTGGCTTGTGTGTGTGAATAAAAGTGGCATGAGGAGAGTAGAGTGAGAAAGGAGGAGTGAAGGGGACAGAGAGAGAGGGAGAGAGAGAGAGAGAGAAAGATGGGAAAGGAGAGGGGGGGGGGGGGGGGGGGAAAGAGGCA
>JAUKPP010207028.1:0-14015 GCA_032273245.1 Phyllaplysia taylori
AAATACCCCCCCCCCCCCCCCCCCCCCCGTCACATAATACTGGAATCCCCTGGAATCTTCCGACATCGACCGGAATCCCCCTTCAGATTAGTCTTTGTGGGGGAATTTCAGTATTCTGGTACACCTCAAGAGAAAAATTTGCATCAGCCATGTATCAGCAGGTTATAAAAAACAGGCAGATGCTAGCTGTACTTAATGACGGCGACCTGGCAGGCTAGCTGTACTTAAGTACAGCAGCAATGACAGGCTAGCCATACTAATACTTAATGATGGATAGACTGATAGATGCCATAAAAAACCTGATTTGTACATAAAATTTTAGTTTGTAATATACTGAGCGTCAAAAGAAACGGGACATTTATTGAGTCAAAGATAGTCACGGTATTTGTGAAAAAACCTATATTGTGTGTGACATCAAATTGAAGGAAATTTATTTAGGAATCTAAAAAAAGCAACATTGAAGTGAAATTCAACACTTTAGGTAACAACCAACCACCATCAGAAAGGTAGTAAAATAATCGATTGTACAAATTTTGACGTCAATTTCAATGTACTAAAATGTCTACAATATGTGCACCAATGTCGCCAATGAACTCTATTGGAATTCCGTTTTATTACCGTTTGATTTCGGTATTTGAATAGATTTAGATCCCACGCAGAAGTATCAAGGAACCTAAGCATTAGATATATAATAATAGTCAAGTGTTGTTTTAAGAAGACTATCACAATCAATCAATGTCAATCAGTATCAGTTGAATCAGTCATCAGCAGAGTGAGTAAAAAAATCACTTCCCCTCTATTTCCACAGTGCCCCTGCTTTGGCTTTTAAGGGAAATTCAGATTTGAAACCAAGATTGTACAGGGATTAATAAGGGTATGAAAACTAGAGAAACCCAGATAAAAAAAAATTCCAGTCAAAATTAACAATGTGAGTGTGGTATTGGTTGGTTTGTTGACATTCTCCAGTTGGCCCCTTCTTGTCCCTGTCCATTCATGGCGGACTATGAATGAAATGAAACATTTAATAATGAGGCCCAAACTCACGAACCAAACTCAACAGAATAACAGTTCATTTGGTAACAGGATAGCAGAATGGACAGATAATAGCATGGACAGAGTTAATTCGTAGAGAATTACGGCCAAATAATCGAGAAACAGACCTCAGATGAAGTAATTTGGGCGTGTATTATTATTATGATGATATGGGTCGCTCAGAAACGGGGTGAATGGTGGCTATTTGGAAGGCAAAATTGTCTTACCTGGTGGAATTTCAAAGGTGGCAGCTGTAAAGATCCGACTTCTAGGCACCACAAGGAGGAAGCTCAAAAGGAGATACCTCCACAACATGGTTGAAAAAGTCAGATAATTACAGTTTTAGAACGGGCCTTTTTTCACTCCTCCATAATCCCCCTCTTGTGTCTCGCTGGCATAATCATTCTCGTTAAGTCTCGTACAATGGATCGACGCAACGCGAGAAGTATTGCATTGACGTCACAACACGGAAATGAAAACAAACATGGACGACGAAGACGTCATTTTTCAGGTAGCTCCAACTATTTGCTTTACTTTATCATAATTTCCTTTCGCGGTGAGATTTTTCCCTCACTAATCACTTACCATAAAGCAGTAGAGTTGTTTTAATTTTATTTCTACTTTTCTTAAACAGAAGAACAAAAGTTATCGCCTTTCAAGACCGGTGTTTTCACCTGGGGGTGTCCAAAAACACAAACATGCATGCCTAATTCGGTGACGTAAAAGTTGTGTTAGCGATAAGCATCTCGGAAAATAACAAACACATGGAATGCGATGACTACACTCTATCCAAGAAATTTTTGTTTGTATCAGATGCACAATGAATATTTATTGGAAATGGTTCGAATGCAGAGACATTTTATAATATTAAGTAGTAGAAAAGTTGGGAAAACTCCCCCAGCCCCAACCAAAACAAACTGTTCATTATTATTATAATTTATTATTGATTGACATTGGCCTAGATAATTATTTTATAGAATCTATTATGATATAGTTAGAGGAACACATGGTTGGGTTTTCTTCATGAAGGCCTTGGTTGTTGTTTTCTCACATACAATAGAGCTGCCTATCTATTGTTTTGTAAAGACTAAGTCACTCTCATAATGTTTTACAATGTATACTATGTAGGAATGAAATTGAAATTCTGAAGAATGTCAGCATCAGTGTAATAATATCAATTGTCATACCAAAAACTGCCCACAACCATTAAATCAAATACTTGTAGACAACCATAGCCTACCATTGCCGAGAAGATAGGCCTTGCTTGCCACTTACTTCAATGTGCTGCATATTTATTTTTTTAAATATGACTGAGTCTAAAATCTAGTGTGAGCAGGCATATTTTTTTTAGCTATTTTCATTTTATTTGCTTTGTTGCCCCTTTTGCAGCCTACTTCAAAAGTAACTTATTGTTGCTGATGACTGCTTTTTATAAAACTTTAACAAATTATAAACAAAAAAGGTTAGTGTTGCACTTTGCCTTTTACTTTTACATGCAGCTTGTCCATGCAAAAGTAATTGAAGCGATAGTCATGGGTTTATAAATTATACACAGTGACATCTATTTTGGCATGGTTTTCATATGGTGAGCCATGCCATAGATATCTTTTCTTTTCTTTTTCTTTTTTAACAGCAGGCTTGTCATCATCATAGAAGCAGTAGCTTAATAATGCTAGCTTTTATTACTTTTAAAATGAAAATATATATATTATTCTTTGTGAGCTGCTTTGGTTTTTATTACAAACTTGATTGATATTTGTTTAAAAAAAACATAGAAGGAGTAAGGTGATTGAATTTTTTTTTAAATAATTTTAAACAGACATATATCTTCTATATAAATTTCTTAGAAACCTGAAGTAATTTTTAGCATGCTAATTATTTACTATTTAGTGGTGACATTATGATATATCACTAAAATTGATAATTTTCCTTGTTTGTATTTTCCAGGGGGACGTGTTCAAATTAAGTGAGAGCAAGAAAAGACTGGTCGGATCAAAGGCAGACACATGGAAACCCAGGTACCTTATCGTCCGCAAAAGGGGCGATAAGCCAATTTTGGAATATCATCGGAAGAAACCAAAAAGCAGCAAAAAATATGAAAAGACACTCACAGGTGAGTGAAGTAAAACAGGTGAAAGCTACAGGTCAACATAATTGGTTTCTTTCCTAATTTTCATTTTACATCTTAGGCTATACTTGTCTTTCTCAAATTAAGTTTGATTTATGAAGATTTATAAATGTATATATACAGGGTGATTAAAAAGAAATGACCAGATTTCATGACGTTTTATTTTTTATAAGGAAAAGCAATAGAAGAATCAAAGTAAGTCACAAATGTTGTTCTCAACTGATTTTTAGAACCGGCGTCTGTGGTTTTATGGTTGCACTTATCGCCCATCGTGCAGAGGGCCCAAGTTCTATCCCCACGCTCGGACAAACATCTGCCCAACATCTTTTTTTTACCCATCATTGATTTTTTACCTCTTCCAAATATCTTTCTTGCAGAAACTTTCGAGCTATGGCCAACATATAAGATTGAAAAACTGAGAGAGGCACGAGGAAGATCTTTCGTTTGTGAAGTCACGTCTCCAGAATTTCATCTGTTCCTATCTGGAAACACGGAGAAAGAAGTGGACATTATGGTGTTCTTACTACAGGTTCAGATACGCTTGAAGGAAAATATAACAGGTACTTGATAATTATAATAATATACTGATGTTACCCGTTGAAAGACATCTGTTTGTCTCCCCTTATTTACAATTTTTATCTTTTTTTTTTCAGTTTTATTGTATTATTTTTATTCTATTACATTAATTTGAGTTAAATTGATACCACAATAATATTCAGCAGAGGAGGGCTGCTTCGACCCTTTTTATCATGCAGGGCCAAACTGAGCTTAGCTGGACTGTAGACAAAACATAGGTACTGTAAAATAGTTTTTTTCGTGTGATTTTAACTTTCACTTTTGTCACTAATTTGGAAAAATTACGCGAAAATAACAACCACGCGAAATTTTTCAGTAGAACGCAGTGCGAAATAATCAGCAAACGAGCTTACGAAAGGGGCAAAACACAAAGCTGTTCTTATTCTCAATTAAAGTTTTTGTATGTTTAATCAAACTTGTGGCTCCATGGGAATGTATGTGTGAGCTTTGTGGCATTTTCCTTTTTTTTCCTTGTTATGATAATATCTTGATACTACTAGTAACTGAGAAATCTGTGAAAATTAAAACCTCATGGAAACTTGTCTGACTCCATTTCGCTAAAAAAAAATCCACACAAAAATTATTATTTTTTACAGTATTCGAACAATATCCTGTAGGTCTGGAAATGGGATTTACATCGTCTGCTAGGAGTGATGGTGTTAACGACATATTGTCCTCACTGTGTGTAGACTGTTACTTTTAACACTTTGTAGTTACAAGAGCAGAAGAACAAAGAACCCTACCAGTCTCGCACGACGCGATCAGACTTCTCGGGCCTGGCGCACATATGTGCCGAGTGACTGGATGGGCAATTTTGGGTTGGCACATGTATATGCGCAGAGTGATTACAAAGTGTTAAACTTGATATAGACCCATATTTTTGGTTTTGGTATGATAGTATTTACCACCTTGTGTCATGTTCCAGTTATTACTTGCAGTAAATTTTGAAAAGAGAAATTTTGATTTTTCATTATTCCAGACAACTTGATCAGTGTTGTCCCTGTAGACTCAGATAATCAGAAGAAGATTGGAGCCAAGGGCCGGTGTTTTCTTCACGCTTCTCCGTGGGGTCTTACTCTGGTACTACAGGTGAGGAACAATCTTGATGGAAGTTGGCTTTGTGTTAACATTGATGGTAATCAAATTGATAAAAGCATATCAGGGTCACCTTAATGCATGCTTTTTTTACCGTTGTCTGCAGTAGAAAAAAGCAGTGCTTTTTCTTTTTATAGTTGTTTCTTCAATTTTACCTTTTCAAACTAGTGAATAGCTTACCCATTGTGTCTGGGGAGGGCATCGATGACTGAGCGGTAGTGCACCCGCCTGTAGGTGAGGAGGTCCTGGGTTGGAATCCAGGGAGGTTTGTCGGGATTTTTTCGGAGTTTTCATGGCCCCAACCCGAGTCTTATCGAAGATGGACGTAAAATCCAGAGGTCCTGTCTTGTAAATAACCTTACAGTGTTGCATGGGGAGTTAATTTACTTAAAAGGAAAAAGTATTTACAGTATAGACTAACAAATAAATTTAACTAACTTTTAACTAAATTCGCTGCATTTATGATTTAAGTACATTGACCATCTGTCAGTATTTCTTTTTTTAAAGTCAGTATCAACATCATAGCTTTAAAACCAAGCAATTTTTTCTCTTCAGCAAACAAGAGCTCTTTTGGCCCAGTGGCCCCTGAAGAGTATTCGCTACTATGAGACCTCCGGTTCTGGAACGTTCAACATTGAAGCTGGCCGAGTAGCCCCTATGGGTGAAGGTCTTTTTGGCTTCAAGACAAATCCAGGCGAGGATGACTACATCTACGATCTCATTGACAACTTTATTGTGGACACGTTAGACAGAGTGAAGGTAATGATTTGAAGTGTATAGAAGCAATATATGTGGCAATGTGTTTTATGAAAAAGGAATAAAGTATAGAGGTTGATGATGAGGTGGAGTAGGCCCTACTCCCTAACCTTACACATTACAATGTATAGTGTCACAATCATACAGACTGAGAATTATGGACTCATGATTTTGCATCATTATTAGTGTGATCAGATTTTCTTTCATTTTCCTAAAACCTCAGTTGGATAACTATCTCCATATTGATGAATATAGGAAAAATTTGGGTCTTAAATTATTTTGGTTAAGAATAAATATTTTACTGTTGGTGCGTTTTGGAGGAGAACCCATTCTACTTTTATTTCAAACTTAATATAACCTCAGAATTTCATGGGAGCTCATAATGAAAAAGAGATTTATTAAAGATCAAGCCTGTTTTTGGGGTGCTTTTTTCTTCTTTTTATGAAGCCCTTTTTGCAAGTTTGATTCAAGCTCTAGTACATTCTTTTCTTCATACTTGCATACACCCACACTCTCTTTGGACCTATGTTTTCAAACAAGCGAATGTCTGAGCCTGATCAGTGTGACATGTGTTTGGTGTTGCAGACAAACTTGGAAACATTTTTATCATTCATATATTCTTTAGTTGGTAATTCTTATATAATTTGAGAAATTTGTTAGGCTGTGGGTTTATTTTTTTATAATTTGTTATACATTGTAAAGTGTCTTTAGGTAACAAAAATTCACAAAAAAGTATATTTTGTAATGAATTATTCAGTTTATGTTAAGGCTCTATGTGATGCAGTAGAACTAACATTTTAACCCAAAAAACTCTGAACTTCTTAAAGAAAATGTTGTTACACAGAGCTTGTTTTAATTCTCTCAGAGGCACAGACCTCTATTGATTAAGGATTTATGGCACATTCAAGCTTTGGTTCAGATAGCTCATGATTTGGAGTTAGAGAGTTTTTTTTCGAAAGTTTTTTCCACACATTGTTAATAGTTACAGTCTATACTGTAAATAATTTTTTCCTTTTAATCAATGGTGCTATTGCACTTTTTAGTTTTTTAATAAAAAAAAAACTCTAAAAAGGACAACATGGGCAAAGACCAAAAGTGTTTCACTGCGCCGAAATGACCTTACAGCGTCAATGGAGCCTTAAAAACCCAAACATACAATTTTTCCACTCATGGCATTATAATAAGTCGCTTTGTCTTCATTTCTGCAGCCCACCCAGAAAGGTACGCCAGAAGAAATCGCTGACTACATTCGGGAACATGACTGTCTCCACTCACTCACAACTGTCAGTGTGTGTTCACGGAAAACTCCAGAAATCAGGAATATTTTGAAAAGTGTCTGGAACATTGGCTCTTACACTGCAGGTCAGCATGCTGTTAGTCTCTTTCCAAATTTCTGTCGGTAGGTTAGTTGCCCCACCAGGAAAGCAATAGCAATGATACAAGTAGTATTAATTGTAATGATGCAGATTTCTTTTAGTCCCTAGAAATCTCCAAACGCTATACAGTGTAGAATCACCCTTCAGTACAACTGACAAAGCAAAAGAAAGAACATGTACATTGTGAAAACATTTACCAACATACACACATATGCGCATACACTTGCAAACCAAAACACATTCTCAACATACAAATTATATGCTAGCGTCTGTGGTGTAATGGTTAGGCTCTTCCTTTATCACCTGAAGACCCAAGTTCAATCCCATGTGCAGACGATCTGAATTTTTCTGCTGGGATTCTTCCCTCTCAGTCCAGGATGGCCCTGGCAGGCAGGGTTGAAGTAACCCGTCTCTTAAATGTTACAGTGTTGCAAGGGACGTAAAACTGGTAACCAAATGGAAAAAGAGTTATATTATTGCATAGGTCAGTGTTGAGTAAATGGACCCAACATAGTTCAGTGTTGAGTAAATGGACCCAACATAGGTCAGTGTTGAGTAAATGGACCCAACATAGGTCAGTGTTGAGTAAATGGACCCAACATAGGTCAGTACTGTGACACTAAGAAACGTGCTGAAAATTTTCTTATCATCAATACCTCCTTCACAATCATCGTCCTCGGTTATGTAAAACATCTCTTGTTCATGTGTGTCTCTGTTGTTCATGGTGACTGCATTGCTTACATTTCCTCAATTTATATTTCAGATGAGGGTTCAGCAGCATCCACAAGATCTGGAAGTAGAAGAGAAAGGTAGGTATTGGACATTTTTGCACAGAAGAAATTATTGCAAACTTTGTAATTACAGCAACTATAGACTTAAAAGAACCCACAACAATAGTAATCACAGATGTAAAATGTTGTCTGTGTTGTTGTCTTTTTAATTGGTTTATGGTCTTTTCTAACATTGTATGGTCATGTAAGAGGCAGGTTACTTTGGCCACGGCTGAGAGGAGATAACACCTAGCCCCATATTTCAGCAGAAAGATCTTGATTGATAAAAAGAAGTTTCTCATCATAAGAATCAAAAGCGGTATCTTTTGTGTATTAGGGGAAGACTCAGCATTGCTCAACTGATGCTAGAAAATGTAGTGCAGATTACAGGAGAGGGTGATGCTTATTAATTGTGGGCATTTCTTTATGTGTTTTTGTGTATATTTGTAGTTTTTTGCTCCCCAACTTTCTGTAACATTTTTGTTGCAATTAGTATGTTAATCCATCATCAATTTTATTAGTGTTGTGATATCTCTTTCACCGAGATCGATGGGAATGATGCTATTGAGATTTTTTAGGGCAAAACAGTCATTTTCTTGGATCATCAGTATTTTATAAAGTTTTTAATGAGTTCAACAGTCATCAGCGTTTATAACTACTTGAAGCCTCTAAAAAATTTGCAGGTAAATAGTAATAGTACTAATTTATTGTTATCTTGCTGACCAACATATACCTACAATTGAATGTCTGTTTTTATCTCTTCTCTGTCAGTGCTGGGAGTAGCTCAAACTCAAACTCCCTGGAGCGAGGTCAAGCAGTGGTCAGCTCATCTTCACGTCTCGTCATCAATTTGGAGCGTCCAGACCTAGATAGGAGCACCAGCCAGGTGAGCCACCGCTCAACGACAAGCCGAGAAGAACCCGTGGCTGACCGTCCCCCACCTCTTCCAGCACGGACACCTAGAAGCAGCGGTGGTGTACCGAGGAGAAGTCGCAGACGAGATCACAGTTTGCCGAGAAAAGCAGACGTGATGGCTAGAGCTGCAGCAGGTCCTGAATCCCCGTCACCATCAGAGAACTTTTCGGACAAGCCTCCAGTTTTGTCACCACGTCGTCACTCAAATCCGTCAGATGTGCTGCACCGGGTCAGCCATGATGACAACAGTGTCCTGTCCCCTCCCATCAGTCCGGGGCAAACGTCACCAAGATATCAGAACTCACCGGGTCAACAACACACTCAGTTTCATCAGCTAAGTGGACAGAACATGAAGGTTCGTGTCTCAAAATCACCTGTAGTCACACGGAATCCAAACAAGGTAGGACGGGCTGAGTACCTTATGAATCAGCCAAATAGCGGGCTTAGGTCTCCCACCATTGGACGAAATTCGGAGCCTTGGACACCAGATTTGACTCGTCCAAAGGATAGTGACCAGCTTGATGAGCAGGAGTATATGGATGCCGTGGCAAGAGCAAGTCGGCAGAAGTACGGGGGACACAACTCTATTGATCGCCGGTGGGCCAAAGTGCAACGAGATCTTAGCACAGAGTCTCAAGACAGGATGTCCAGGACTGGGAGTCTGAGTAGCCCCACCACACCGGTCCCGTACCGCCCGTCCCGCACATACGTCAACCTGCCGCCACCAGAAGTGAGTCATGAGAGGCAGAGGTCGGCAGACAGTGCCATGCTCAGTGGTGGTGGTGGCGCGCAGGATCAGTCCTTGTCCCCAAAGGTCATCCGTCACGGCAGACAGAGGTCAGCTGATGAGTTCAGCCACTCGTCGTTCGGCTCGATTGACCCACACATCGACGCATCTAACCCTCAAACTCAGGAGAGCTCATATCATGGCATGAACCAAACATCGCATCACAGTCGACAGAATTCTCTCACCAGCACTAGCGCCTGCAGCACGCTGAGTCGTGGCAGGGGAGACAAGGAGGGTGCAGAAACTCCACGCATCTCATACACTTCTCAAGTTAGTCGCACCTCAAGCAAAGACGGAGCAGCCGCCCCTGTCGTGGACTGGCTCATGTCAGCCAGCTGTGAGGATCTGAGCGATCACATGAGGACTGCCATATACGACGGCGATGCGGCAGAGAATAAGGATGAGGATCCAGCTAATACTTATGAAGAAATTGACACCAGTAAAAGTGAAGACAAGTTTGACAACACAGCTTCCTCCGGGGGATCAGCTGTAGAGGATAAGCCTCCACTTCCTTTTACGGGCCTCAAAAAGTTCCACGACAATACGGACAACGCTTATGCTCGAGACAGGAGCAAGTCATTTGGTTACGTGAATATACAGAACGTAGCTAGCCCTCCGAGCTCTCACAAACCAGCCAGCACTGCGCCAAGTGCCCACCTCATCCGGAAAATGGTAAATGTCCGGGCCAAGCAGGAAACCTTACGCAAGTCACTGTCAAACCCAAATTTTCTCAATCTTGGCAGCAAAGAGCATTTATATAACCTCAAATCAACAGCCAATACATCAAACAATAATGGTAAATTAGCTGCTGGTACGAAACAGAAGAGCAGATCCATCGGAAGTCTGTTCCCAGCCATCAAACGGGCTTTCAGTCGAGAGAGTTTAGGTCATAGCAGATCCACCACACCGGAGCGCAGATCCAGTTTCAGCCACAAGCGTCGTAGCAGCGAGGGCGAGTCAAACTTCCAGCGGCAGAATAGTTTCCACAGTCTAGGGGAGATCACCATCAAAGGTATCCGTCTCACAGAGCGGAGCAGATCATTTCGGAGAGTAAGAGGGGCTAAGTCAGTGGAAGTTCTGTCTCGCACCAATGACTCAGAAAAACCTTCAGAAGACAATCGTCATAGTACAGGCACCTCAATGTCTATTCCAAGCATGATGTCTCAGTCATCTACGGACACACAACTTTCAGCAGCAGGGGAACCAACATCCTCTGCGGCAACTACTGTTCCTGCAGCATCCCGTAATTCCCTGTCCGGCCAATCAGAAAATCGTATCAGTCGTAGTTCATCTGTCTCCCCTAGGAAAGGATCTCAGAAAAGCAGTTCAGGTGCCAGTAACCCAGGATATATGTCAACAACGTATATGGCGCTCACCTCCTCCGATCTACCTCCCTTGCCGTCAGTCGACCAGTCAGAAACCAAGGTTAACGGCACCGCGTCTCCAGCTCGGTCATCATCATCTCATTCATCTGCGTCATCGTCAGTGACAACGACAACAACTGGAAGCAAAAGTCCAAACGTGGCAAGAACTTCGTCTCACAGCTCAGAGAATGAGAAAATTGACGAGAACAGCAATAAGTGTGCCCTCAGTAAGTCCAATAGTCAGGATTCCTGTAGTTCATTGACAAAGTCAAACTGTGACCCGGATCAAGGTAGTGTGTCTACAGGTCAGACAAATACTCCGAAGAAAAAGAAGCCGAGACCTCACGTCAGTGATTTAGTGGCTAAGATAGAGGGCGGCAGCAAGACTGGGACAGATACCAAGAGCTCAAGTGTCAATAATCATAATGATGCATCTTCACAATCTTCTTTGTCAACGGCAGCAACAGCACAACCCTTCCTGCCAATCCCGTTTAAGAAGCATGAAAGTAAATCAAGACCTTTCTTTAGGTCTCAGAAATCAGGCAATTCAGAATCCTCCGCTTAGTTTATTTTAACTAATTGTGTTTTTCATTGAATTGCTTTTTTATCTCATGCTTTATGTTAAATAATTGTGGTTTGAATTTGTGGGTTGCTCTGATTTTTGTCCATTTTTATATTTCGTTTTGATATTTCAAGATTTACGTCTACTCAAGAGAAAGTCATCATGAGATGGGAGGTTTTTGTTAAATGAGGTGCATTTTGCCTGAATGTTTGTAATAATGAGATGATTATTTTTATTTTTATTGTTCAAAAGTATGTGGGGTACTTAATTGTGTCATACTCAAGCAGGGAACAGATTTTTGTTTATTTTGAATTGTCTGTTTTAGTTATTAGAAGTCTCTGTAAACCTTCAGAAGATTGCCTCTATAGTTTCTCAAGGTAGATGCAACGTAGGACTGTCACTTTTGTGTCAAACTATGTGTTTTGATTAAGATTCCTTGGCTCAATTCTTTTGTGGTTGTAAAGTGTGTTATTCTTATGTTGAGAATATCACCTTTAGTAGGCCTATTGTAAAGTGTTCACAATAGACTTGAGACACAAGTCTAAGCATTGGATACTCTGCCTATCAACAGATTATTACCCTAAAAAAAAGAAATTGCCTAGGTATGGAACAGACTCTGAAACAAAAGCAGATGACACATTTTGTTGAGCAAAGAAAGTGTTGTTCACCTCTTGTAGTGTGCATCTCATTTTGATCCCCATATCCTACTGTTTTGCCATATTTGTTTGTAAGAGCCACCTTGTTGCAATGGCTCATAAAACTTTTACATGACAACGGCTTCCTACATATTTTTAAACATTCTTTTCCTTTTTGAAAATTATTTCATAACTTTTTGACAAGCAGATGAAAGCGTCACAATGACGAATTGTGAAAGAATGCAGCGTTACTACTCAGAGTATGGAGTTTTTACTACTCAGAGTATTGAGTATTTAAGTATTACTGCTAAATGAATACAGAATGAAGTTTATGCAGCATTTAGAACAATAGAGACCAATGTGCCTTTTCCTTGTTCTGTTTCAGCTCGCAACAAAAACTGCCAATGTGTTTTATCTTGGCTATTTAATATGATATGTCCACATTTGATTTGAATACAATACCAGTTTGTGCAATACTGGTGAATTTATAGACTTTGTGTAGTACAAAGAAAAATCTGTCTTTATTGAAAAGCTGTGGATGTACAAAAAACTTCATGGATGACATTCACAAGGCATCAAAAATTGCATTTGTTTAATGATACTAGAGTAATAACTACAAGTGTTTTCTACTGAAGTTTTTTAGTTCTTATGAATACATTTATATATATGATCAAATATTACTGAGGTTACATCTGTGGTCACTTAGCACATATACAGCGACCCAAATTTGCCCATCCAGTCACTCGGCGCATATGTGCGCCAGGCCTGAGAAGCCCAATCACTTCACTGCTTGCTGCGTGTGGCCATAAGGGTTCTTTGTTCCTCTGCCTCTGTGACTACACAGTGTTAATCAATTTATCAATCAAAATTTTAGTGCCTTTAGTATACACAGTATATGACTCCTTGCTTTGAGCAAACACAAAGGTCACAAGTTACTGCACCTTGTTTTATGTGGATCAAAATATTGTTGACTGTTGGTAAAAATCTATGCAATTGTGGCAACATTCATATGGATACACTTATACTTTCATAATCAGTGGTAGCAATTTGCATTTTACACTCATTTGCATGTATGCCTTTGTAAGAATCAGTAGTCTTACTGTACCAGTTATATTCTTACAACATGGTACAAGTTAGAACATTGACTTTGTAAGAATCAGTAGTCTTAATGTACCAGTTATATTCTTACAACATGGTATAAGTTAGAAGGTTGACATTATCTTTCACAATCTGATATATGCAGATTTGTTTTAATCTTGCTAGATTATTTTGTGAAGATTACCACCGGTTAGATATCTTTTATTACATTTAATAAAATTATTTTTTTCTTACACAGTGCATAGGCCTACCCAGCACAAAGTGAGCATTTAAGGATATTTCTGTGCAAGTGATATACTATGTAAAATCGAACTGAACATCACAGTTATATTTTTTATAAATCAAAGTTGGTTTTTGCATCTCATTGAAAATAAATGAAACTCATACAAATTATTTTTTTGTCATTTATTAGCCTACAGTACTTATTTCTTTCAAAAGGTGTGCCCACATAGTTTCACAAAAAAATATTCTGCTTTTTCATTTTCAAGCACGTTAGTGTTAGTTATGTTAGCACATACGATGTTGACAACATTTGTTTTAACCCTGGTATGGATTGACGTATTTTATTGTATACAAGCCTATGCAGTTATCATGGTGGCATTGGGCAGCTTGATTCTGTTTTAGCTTTGGTGGTTCAGTTCCTTGTTAGCTTGACGAACATGAGAGAAATTTAAATGTACGTCTTTTTCTGGTGTCTATGAAACAGATTATTTGTAATATGCTGACTTAAAAATATGTTTAACTTTTAGTGAGGGGTCCCACAAGATGCTCTTTGCTCTGTCTTACAACATTTTATCTTATGCTGTATTTAGCACTTGTGTATCCGGTGGATTGGAATTTTTTTTTTCTTTTCTATTTTTTGCTACCACTTTCCACCATACTTTGAGGGTAAAGTAAATCAAGTGTGTAATCAATCACACC
>JAUKPP010207250.1:0-14009 GCA_032273245.1 Phyllaplysia taylori
TGTTTTGTCCAAAATAGAATTTTGTGCTTTTTTTAGGGGCAGTGACAATCTGTTCAAAGCATTTGTAACTTGATTGATTGTACTTAAATTGCTTTGAAAGTTACATGTTACATAAAGTTCTTTTAATTTCCTCTGATTGGTGAGTTCTCATGTGGGCTCTGCTGTGTTCTCCTTCAGTGTTTGCGCTCGTTCAGTATGCTTTCTGTCACTTGAATTAACTCGTTGATGTTGTTCAGTATGAACCAAGACCATGTGTGTTCTTTATAATTCATGAAGTATTCACTCAAATGAGGTTGTTCAGATTAAACAAAATAATACTCTGAAGATAATTTTTCATTAGATGTTCCCCGCCGATCTCAATTTTGAAAGCAACACTTGCATCTGAAAATGACAAAAGGCAGAAAAGTCAAGATATAGGTCTGTTTGTGATCTCAAGCGGATTAATCTTAACGTTCACACTCAGGCAGAAAGCTTCTTGAAACAACAGAGCAATTATTTGTTTAATAGTACTGTATATACTTGTGTATAAGACGACTGGTAACTAGAACATGTGTATAAGACGCGGATAGACTTGAACTGGCAAAATTTTGAGAGAACGTTTCATATCTTACTTGATTCAACATTAAATCATGCATGATATGAGGTTACCATTATTCTTTTTGTGTGTGGGTTAAATTATTTCCAGACTGGTTCTGTGGATGAGATTTGAACCGCCGTATCTTTCTTTGTTTCTCTGTTCATAACTTTGAACCTTTTCTCTGTACTTTTGCTAACCATTTCTTGCGATGCATGCAGTTTTTTTTATTTTAAGAAATTTTTTTGCCTATTGCACTCTCAAAAGCAGTATATTCAGGAGAGTCTACGCATCATCCTACCTTATTTGGTTGCTTCATTTAGTATTGTTATAATATTACTCTTTCACAGCAAATTCTGGACTACAGTCCAAACCAGCCCCCGTGAGAACCGTTTTTCGGGAATGAAATATTAATCACTGGATGGATTAATTTTAAACTTGGCATGTGCAATATTCCCAGAGGGTCTTGTTCTCCTGATTTTTTACAGCAGCATAATATGACACTTCAAAATAAGGGTTTACTCTATAAATTTCAGCTATTTTAGACCTCCTCTGAAGCAATGAAGAAATAGAAATGATACAGCATATATACAGTATATATTTATTATGATTAGCAATGCGCACCACGTTCAACGGCAGTATTTTTTCTCCTCCCTGCTGCAAAATGGAAAATCCCATATCGCCGCATTTCCCATGATTACAAATCAATATTGGAAAACTTCAGTTCTTTGCAATGTATAGACAAAGATGAAATTACCCTTCTCAATCTTTACGCACACACTAAAAAATTAAATGCCAACCAAGACTCGTGGCCAAATGTAAGTATACCAAATTTTGTTAGGATCCGTCAAAAAATAAGAAAGTTATTCCCGAAAAACAGTTCTCACAGAGGCTAGTTCAGACTATAGATGCAGTGCAAAGTGTTTATATTTTGTTTTTAAAAACAAACTTTTCCAGTATCTTTTGTGCAACGACCTAGTGAAATTCTTGCAGTGTAGTGCAACAAGTCTGTATGTGATGTGTGCAAATGTAGAGAGTTGTTTTATAAACAAACAGTATTGGCTGAATGTCTACCTGTATCCATGAATGCATATCACTGTACCAAAAACTTAGTTCACAAGTGCTCAAACACATACAGTTTTGAAAGCCACCGACTTGTAGCTACCCTTTTCTCACTGATTTTACTTCTGACTTTTTAGGGCTTTCACTTTCTTAAGATTGCGAATGTCTGAACGTTTATTCAAGATCTAGCAAGGTGCTTTATGAAAAATTCTCCTTGCCATTTGATCTGTTTTTGTGAGATCTGCATTAGTGTTGTTGCTCAAATATTTCAGCCTCTAAAGTGATCCTCATTATTTTTACACAGTGCCAATAAAATAGGTTCTGAGATTCAAGATCCATTGCTTGTGGCAGCAGTTGCGTTATTTGCTCCTTAAAACTTTTTCTGACAAACATTTACACTGGTGGCTGTGGTGTAATGGTTAGGCTCTTTTCCTGTCATGCTGAAAACTTGAGTTCGATCCCAGGTGCAGACAAACGGCATTTATTTCTGCTAAGATTTTTTCTTTCTCAGCCGGGGGTTGGCCCGTCTCTTAAATGACCTTAGTGTAGCAAGTGACGTAAATCTGGTAACCTAACCAAAACAAACTATTACAGCAAAAGAAGCTGGCACCTCTATAAATAGGTAGCTTTTAGATGACTTTCCTAAGTGTTTCTTTTGCTGTTGCCCTAGTAATGTAATGATGAGTGATAGTAAATTGGATAAGAGATAAAGTGCAAATCCGTAGCTTGAAAGCAGCCTCTGTGGGCCTAACATTTTATTTATCTTATCGTCATATCCTACAACTGTCTAGACTAGAAATGAGCTCGCAATGTAAACAGTAAAGCCTCAACAAAACAAGATGGAATTTTTTGCAGCTTCCATTTCACAATTGCACAAAGCACACAGAAATCTCCGCCTCTTCAAGATAAAGAAGGAATGAAATTAATTCCCCATTGTTGTCATATCATGAAGGTACTTTATTCCGTTCGAGGCCCGCGTGGGGCAGTTTGTTTGATCGAGTATATCTCCGTTTTTCTGCTGGGACAATGTCCCTCTAAGCCCGGGTTGGCCCTGACAGGCAGGGTCGTAGTCGCCCGTCCCTTAAATGACCTTATAGTGTTGCATGGGACATTAAGCCCAAACCAAACCAAACCAAATCAGTTGGAACCACTGTATTGCCACATGGATGTGAGTGCACCTGATAACAGCTGGCACAGAGTCATTCAGAGTGAAATTTAAGTGGAAATACCAAGCTGTTGACTTCATCCCAGAATAAGATTTGATCAATGAAATATAGAGACAGAAAAAAATTTGGTTTGGTTACCAGTTTTACGTCCCCTGCAACACTGTAAGGTAATTTAAGAGACGGGCTACTTCGACCCTACCTGTCAGGGCCAACCCGGACTGAGAGGGAGAAAATCCCAGCAGAAAAAAATGGGACTGCAGCAAAATGTTGACTTTAAGCAAGTGGAATTTACGCGGACTCGACTACAGATGATATGAATGTGATTATAAAAAATTTCCACAATAATTACAGTCTGTCAAGACGACAAAAAGGAATTTGTTTATAGTATAACCTCTCAAATCAAAGTATTCTAAGTATGGTCTTTAGGCTTAGGGCAGTGAACTAAAGTAGTAGGTGATGGCTGAAAGCGATCCAAGCAAATTCAGCTCTGTGACTTTGATTTCGGGATCCTGTTTTGCCAGGATTTGTTCCCGTTACTTTAACAACATGTTTTCCAATCAACAAAAGGTTACAATTACTTACAGCACACCACTTAGATCCAATATCTGCCTTACTTACAGCACACCACTGAGATCCAATATCTGCCTTACTTACAGCACACCACTTACACCCAATATCTGCCTTACTTACAGCACACCACTTACACCCAATATCTGCCTTACTTACAGCACATCACTTAGATCAAATACCTCCCTTCTGGTTTTCAAATACTACTTTGTAAATTTCAAATTGTTTTCACAAAATCCCAGTGGTATCCCTATATATTTGATGGTGCTTTACATTACACGTACACATATTTTTTTTTCAACCAATAACCTCCTTCACTAATACAACGTAACATGTATCATATTTTCATCTTTGGTGAGACAAAACTACCAACAAATGTTCAATGGAATGCTCATCCCATGTAGACAAAACATACTGACATGAGATCAAGAGAAATAATTCCATGCATTTGATGCAATGTATGATTCATTTTTACACTCAATAGATCATATACTTTTACCATTACCGGTATTATACATGATGCAGCCAGTCCAACTAAAAATATAACTTCTAGTTCCGTTTGAGTTATTATGATGGATGATAATGGATTGCATTTATATAGCACACATCACCTCTCAAAAGCAGACCCTATATGCTTCACAATCATTAAACATTAAGCTTTGAAATTTTGAAACCAAGAGAATCTCTAGATTTTTTCTCCAAGATGTGAAATAACATATGGACACTTTTCCCCGGAACGAGGAGTCTTTTTCTGACTTACAGGTGGTGGTAAAGATTACCAATCTTATTAGGGCAAGCCTTCCTCTTGTTGGTGAATGATCTTTAAAGAGTGTCTAAGTTGTTTTATTACAGCAAACGAATTTTGCTCACAACAAAAGAGTTGCATCCCCCTGTGTCAAACAAATCTGACTCATGAGGCGAGGAATGCCTGTTATCAAATGGTGTAAATTACCGAAAAGAGAAAGCAAAACTAATTTGTGGTCAGAAATTCAGTGTTTGAATTTAGTACAAATCCAACTTTCCTGTCAAAAGTTATCGGTAAAGAATTTCCATTTTCCAGACAGGTAGACTATAACTACATTGCATAACTATAACAAGAAGCTCTTTTGATTGTCTGATGAAAGTAAGTAAACATTTCACATCCTTGCAAATATGGTACGGTACCATATGAAAAAACAATTGTTAAAAATTCTTACTGGGTAGCTCTTCCATCATAGCAAACTTAATTTTTTTTACAGGTATCAGGAGTTCTAGTTCTGTAGAATGATTGAAACATAATTCAACTGGCCACAGAATTCTAAAAATAAAATGCAACATTATGCTTACATCCATAGACATGGAGAAGAATTTGGTAGGGATTTTGCAGCCATGCTGTGCAGAATGTGAAGAGCAACCTGCATGAAAAATGAAGTACAGTCCAGCACAGATTACTCAATCCCAAACGAATTCCAGCTATCTGTGCTCGACTGTAGAGATGCTTGTTTGTAAAGGAATATCAAGCTAACAGCAACAGTGCTCCTTTTGTATGACAGCATGGTGCTGATACACAGAATGCGTTTCAGAAAATTAATTTCAGTTAACCAAGAAAATTTATTTCACCACGCTAAAGAAATTAGAATGAAAAGAAAAAAAATACATTGAATTTGGGAATGATCTCATGCCCCTTTTGTCTAATATTGTGTAGTACTTGTAGCTTTCATATATAATACTCATACATATATAAAGGTGTCATCCTCATACATATATAATGCACAAAAAATGCACTATTCCAGTAAACAAAACAAAAATCAATGACAATATCATGCACACGCAAAGTAGACACATTAACTACATTGAATAAAATTGCTGAATACATTAATGCTGACTTAAATTTGCGTCTATAATACTGACAAAACATAAAAGTTACCCGCACAATATTGATTGTAAAAGCTATTGAGTACCGCACTGACTGGTATCAGAAAATATATTTGAAAAACAACATTTGATCTGAGACCAAAATCCTGATGTCATGCCATGCTTGGTAATGGTAAACAAAAATGGTACATATACTTTCTCAAGTACTGTGCCTTCAATTAAAACATGTGTGTAAAATAAAGCTGTTACAAAAAGTTCTCTAAAAAATAAGTAGATTTTGCATACAAAGGAATGGGTGGGGAGGGGGGAGGGGTACTATGAATAATACAACACCCAAGGAAGACAAGGAAAGTTACAAGTTTTGCGTAACGTTGCATCTCAAAATACTTAAATAATATAAAAGCAAGATTAATAGTCTCTGCTTAAAGTCAAGCTGACTGCTATCATCATTTGCTGGCAGTCATGGTAAGGCAGGGACCCTGTTTTTGCTGAAAAAAGTCCGGACTTTTCTAGGACCGAAATGCCATCTCCCCCCAAGCCTGAGTAAGAGGTGGGGGGAAAACCAGTCATTACAATTTGGTAACTGGTAAAATTTGGCAAAGTTATAACATTTATAGATAAAATTATAAAAGGTAGAACCTTGATTGTAAGCAGAAACCCCAGTGCTTATCCAAAGTAAAAATATCGTCTGCGCTCTGATGGAACCTCGCTAACTCGAATTTTGACCAAACTCGTCACTACCGGTACAGTTTATCTGTAGAACTATACTTTTGCATGCCATACCAAATGAAGAAAAACTAAAAGCAAAATCCTTGTATCAAGATATTTGGAGTATGTCATGGAATACCAAGAGGCAGTGGTTGAGCAACACAGAAATGACACTGACAATGTAGACGTCTGAATTCTTCCCACAGTAATGACACTGACAATGTAGACGTCTGAATTCTTCCATGAGACACGACGGTCAAAGAGTGGGGTTGTGAAAGGGAACTTCGCTGGATCTTAAGAAATGGAGAGATTGAAATAGGTGATCAACAGTGCCAAGGGATGATTACATCATTATGATCGAGCTGCTACTAGTAGTGCTACACCTGCTAATATTAATCTCACTGTTGAAGCAAATCGTCCCGGAAGCACTATGTTGAAATAGCCTTTTTATCACTCATGGGTGTGCATCGAACTTACAAAGAACACGGAAGAAAACAACAATTAAGTACAGTACCAATAAATTACATTTTCGGTATTGAAACCCCTTTGATACTTTTATCATCTGCCATGATATCACAATATTAAAAAACTAAGCAACGTCGTTTCTGCGTGAGAAAATTCCAAAAGAAAATCGCCCAGTAACAAGAATGTTGCAGTTCTGCTTTGATCACTGTTTTCGTTATTGCTATAGTCTTATTAATAATTGTTTCATTAATGTTGCAAAATAGGCAACCCATAAAAGATCACATTCAGTGAAATTTGCTTGTTGTTTTACAACACATTCTTTAAAGAGGGTTAATTCTAAAACTCTACAAAAAAAATTTTTCCCGTGACTTAATGATGAATGTGATCTGCTTTTTTCGTTTTTCCTTCCTATCTCTTCTTCTTTTTTTTTTTTTTACAACAGTACAAATTTAATTAAATTTAGTTTGCTGATGTTTTTATTCTATCTTTGTGCCGACATTGCCATTTTATCGTTTAAGCAACTAAATAGAAAAAAAGGCTAACTGTACCCCCCTCCCGCTCCAAAAAAAGCAAAGGTCAAATTGATCCAAGATGAAAAAAGCCCAAGATCAACAAAACACACAAATAAAACGTAGGGCTTACGCATAGGATTTAGGGCTATACGACGACTAAGAGCATTGTTATACACTATAAATATAAGGACAGCCAAATGATAGCGAGGTTAGTGGAGCATCCGGAGCCCCACGAGGTGCTCTGTTTTAACCTATCAACTCCCTTTGTGAGGTTCAACGGAGCATTGCCTGGGGGGCCCCTGGGACGATAACCTCGAAAACTCTACCTTAAATTACGCAATAACGTGCACAGGTGAAACACATCCTTTACTACAGGAAGTTGTCTAAGGCATATATCACATTACATTGGTAAAATTTGATCCTCACACCCTAAAAATTAACAATATTAGACAGCTTTAAGCCTCTCCTGTAAAATTTTGAAAAGTGAATTAGCGAGGTTCCATTAGAGCGCAGATGACATAGAATCACAGCATTTACTTGTATTGCTGTAAGATTCATGATATACAAGAAGGTACCAGTACATAAACACTCTTAAATCATAAAGAGTGACTCAACCATGACTGGCGCCCAAGTTTCTGCAAGGTCATAATCATAGTCACGTTAAAAAAATTTGTTAGATACAAAAAAGTCAAAACCATAGGTATTAAAGTACAGAAGACAGCGGGAAAAATACATTAACAAAAGAAGAAAGTTGCATAAAATACATGTAAAAAATATATATACACAGCAAATTATTTTGTAGGTTTCATGAGATTCTTGTTTTTTCTCCTTGACATGATATTAAAAAATACAAAATTTCCTTCTTTGAACACAAGCTCTGTAGGCTGCGCGTCCACTGACATGTTTTGTCAATTGCAGGCCAGGCTTATCTATATATGATATACATATGAGCCTGGCCTGCAAATGACAAAACATGTCAGTGGACGCGCTGCCTCATGTGACGGAAGCCCCAGTGACAACTTTCATCTGAATGTATGTGTCGGCAGAAACATGAGAACCCCCCACACAGTCTAACAGTTAAACCTGCGCAAGATGATCACACCTCGTGGAGAATAAAGTGGTTGTCCTGACCTAAGCTAGGCAGGTGTTTGTCTCAGGCAGGCTAGATTCAGAGCAGAACAAAACCCTAATAATCTTTGTGGATACCATCATCAACGACTTCCTTTTCAATGCACGAGATTTTCTGCTGGCTAAAGAAGGCCAGTATATGACTCAAACATAATGTAGTTACAGCACAGTCACACTATCTTTTGCGTCCAATCTGTTGGGGCTACACAAGATTATACGATTATGGGTTCTTAAGTCTTGCTGATATATATATTGTATCAGAGTAAACAACGTGGCTGCAACAAGCTATTATATACATATATTATAACTTTGCTCTGACATCCTTTGTTACAGGCCTGTCGCCTCAGTGCTACTACTGTAGAAGGGGCCACAACACATGCTGGGATAGCAAATCCAAATGGTGAAATTAGACTGCAGGGTGGATAAATGAAAACAGCTGAATGGATTAGATCTGTGACTGACGGATAACCCTCCTCGATCCGTGCAAATCTGGGGCAGAAAACATGAGAGCAGCCACCAATCCCCCGCTCCCTCCATCTGTCTCAGTACTCTCATTCCTTAGAGTTAGGGTGAAACCAGACCATAAGGATTAACATCAGCAGATGGATGCCGCAGAAATCATGAGAGCACCCACCAACCCCTCCCTTCCACTCTTAGAGTGAGACCAGGCAGTAAGGATCGACATCCGCAGTATGACCAGAGGTGGATGCCGCAGTATGACCAGAGGCGGATGCCGCAGGCTTAGAGTCTTCCTGGGCACCTCGACCCTGCTCCAGGTTCATCGTCATCATCTGATGGTAGCGGTTCGAATCCCAGCCTTGACTATAAGCCAGTGCAGCATTTCCCTGTGGGGGAGGCTCGCTGCCTGTTGACTGGGGTCTGGAGAAGTGTTGCTGATTCTCCTCCAGACGTTGATCAAACTCGGAGCGGTTTTGCCCCGCCATCATGTCTTGATGAAACTGATGTCGAGGATGCTGCTGATGTTGATGGATGTTATCAGGAAGACGATGCTGGTGGACGTTGTAGCCATCTTGAGATACCAGATGTTGAGAAGGGTGATGGTACGGCGTCTGTGGTTTTAGATGATTTTGATGAAGTTGTTGATGATACGGTAGAGGCTGGCGATAATACGGAAGACCACCATTTCGTTCATCTCTCGGGTAAGGAAAGTTATTTAAGTCTTGACCTTGGTGCCGTCCTGCTGCTTGATTCTGATGCTGAAGATGATTCTGATGGAGGTTGTTGTAGTTGCTGCTCTCTTTATGAAATTTATGTTGTTGATCTCTGGTAAAATGAAAAGGATGAGTTACGCAACCTTCTAATGATGGAGTTTTGCGAAAATGTTCTTGCTGCTGTTCTAGTATAGGTTGTTGCCCCTGATGTGTACTAGAGTTGAGGCCGAGAGCTTCTTGTGACTGGGATTGTCCTTGTTGCTGCTGACCCTGGTCTTGAAACTGACCACGGTCCTGTTGGTACATGGGCCCTTTGGTTGGGTGCATTTGCAAATACTGACGTTCATCATGACCTTGATGGTGCAACTGTTGTTGCAGGGGGGAGCGCTGTGGCTGAGGATAGTGATGACTATACTGAGTGGGGAGGCTTTTTGCTGGTGGATAAAACTCATGTTGCTGAGGTCCTTGATGGTGATGTTGTTGCTGTTGTTGTTGGATTTGATGAAGGTGTGTAGGTGGGTGATGGGGTTGGGACGTTTGGCCATTGCTTCCCAAAGGCGGTGTTTCATTAAAATGTGGATAACTTTGTCGTTGTTGCTCTGATACCATGGGAGTCTTTGCTGGTGGTTGAGGTCCTGGAGCTTGAGAATACTGCTGCTGCTGCTGTTGATATTGTTGCTCCATTTCAGAGTACTGCTGCTGGCGAGAGGTATCTTTGAGCTGTTGTTGGTTCTCTGGATGTTGACGGCGTTGCTCGTCCTCACGTCTCTGATTGAACTCGTAAGCCTCCTTGAGTTGAGGTGTGTACAGTGCAGAGTTGTGTGAAGGCATGTGAGATGACCCAGACAGAAACCTTGGATCTGCACCGCGCTCATGCTGTCCACCCCAAGATTGAAGCTGCTGTTCTAAATCTTGCTGCTGCTGCTGCTGTTGGGGATGTTGATGGAGATTACTGAACTGATAACTATGTCCACCACTGATTGATTCTTGTTGAGAATCACCATTATTTAAAAGATTTTGACGACCATGGTTCTCATCTCCAAACTGTTGATGTTGGCCATAGATGTGCTGATTATAATTATACAGTTCACTGTTATCCCTACGAGAATCTTGACTAGGCTGACGTCCTACCAGCTGCTGGCTTTCTTCTTGTGCTTTCAGATTGACAGAGAAGCTGGACGGAGAAGTGTTAGACTGAGGTAGAGCCATGTGAGGTGTGCCTGTGCCAGAGTCTGATCTTTCTTGAGCATCGTTACATCCCTGAGTGTGATATTCACCAGAACCTGACAGTCCTACTGTGCCCACAGCAGCCTCCTCCTCCTCTACCCCTGGGGATTTACCGTCATGGCATCGCTGCTTATGTTTTTTCAAAAGACCAGCGCGAAGGAAACTGGCCGTACAATAATTACACTTGAACGGTGACTTTTTCTGGTGGGTCATTGCGTGAGATTGCAGATGAGCCTTGCGTTTGAACGACATGTCACACTCAGGACAACTGAAGGGTTTGGCGTCCGAGTGAATCAACTGGTGAGTTTTGACACTATGCTTGGTGGGTCCAGTGAAGGAACATTTGTCACACTTGTAGGGCCGTTCACTCGTGTGTGTGCGCAGATGAGTTGTCAGGTGGGTTTTACTGGCAAATGACCAGTTGCAAATGTCGCATCTGTATGGTTTTTCTCCGTTGTGAGTTCTGGGAAAATGAGGCAAACAGAAAGAGTGACATTAGAATAAAAATCAAAGCATGTACTAATCTCTGATGAGGAATTTGATATGATCATGTTTATAAATGAGGAAAAACAAAAAGACCATAAAAAAAAAGAATATAGTTAAATCAATAATGCTCTCTCTTTTGGGCCTGTCTCTTAATGACCTTACACTGTTGCAGGGAACGTAAAACAGGTAACCATCTCTCTTTCTTTCTTTCTTTCCCTCTCTCTCTCTCTCTTTCTCTCTTGGGATATCTGGCAGCCATCATTCTCTCTTTCTTACCCCTCTCTTCAGACTCTATTCTTATCTTGCAAAGACCCACTTCAAGCTTTTATTTAATGTACAACTTCTCGCAGCAGGTACTCATTAGGTTTGGTAACTACGACTACAAAAAAAAAAAAAAAAAAAGCCTGTTGTTAATGAACATATTTTCTAAATGTTATTGAATTTGCTGGGGGTAGTAATACATTTATAAATTTATATGGCAGTAAATTGTATCCCAATATGAGTATTGTTTACTGTGATTGTAATATTGTATTACTACTACTATTACTTTGTTCTTGGGCGCTGCACTGTGGTGACCGGCAATGGTGTGTGTGTATATGCATAGTTTGTATGAATGGCATTATCTATGTCCATACTTATCATTACATTACATGTATATTGCTTGTATGAATATGAATGTGTTCGTACACCATTGCAAAATGAATTTTCCCCCGGGGATAAATAAAGATGACTTTTCTTTTTCCTTTTCAAATAGGCACTCAGTAGCCATTAGTACATTTTTGGGGTTTTTTTTAATAATAATTTTGAAAGGCTTTTGATTTACGGCAATGACATGGCCCTATTGATACTGTATGATGAAATCCGCTGCAGGAAGTAGATAAGAACAATAGTATCACACAAAAATAAGTAGAAGGAGCAGATGATACCAAAGTCCTCAACAACCATCCATTATCTGAATAAAGGGACATGGCCCTACAAGAAACAAAACAAGGACAAACCAAGAAGACACTAATAGAATGGTCCCGTACTCGATAAAAAAGTAACAAAAGCGGGACTACTCGGAGAGGAGGGGGCAGATCTGCACCTAAATGCATTGCAATAAAAATAACCCCGGGTTTTTCTGGCATAAAATCAAGTAAGGGATTGATCTATTCTACTGAAGATACAACTTCTTACCTGATGTGAACCTTGAGTGCCGTGGCCTGTGTGAAGGACAGGTCACATATCTCACACTTGTACGGCTTCTCTCCCGTGTGCAGACGTCTGTGTATGCCGAGATTTGTCGAGTTAGAAAACTGCTGGCCACAGAGCTCACAGACATGAGTTTTCTCCCCTTGATGTGCCCGTCTGTGGCGGTTTAGTCCGTTGTTGTCCAGGAAACCAGCAGGGCAAAGATCGCATTTGTAAGGTTTATTCTTTGAGTGGGTTCGGAGATGAACCTCCAATCCTTTCACCAGACGGAACTTTTTTCCACAAACTTCACAATTGTGAGGGCGCGCACCTGTGTGGATTCTGTAATGAAGCTTCAATTTGTAAAGCCCCCGAAATGCTGTATTGCACTCGACACACAGAAACGCTCTTGGGTTTTTGTCTTTGCTGCCTTCAATCTCGTCGTGCGTTCTAAAATGTGTCGTGAGTTCTCTTGATGTGGCGAACTCTTTCTTGCACGCGGCACACAAGAGAGGGATATCACCATCTACTTCATCCATAACTATTTCAGATCTAAAACCTCCCGACGTGTTTCCTGATTTTGCTGGTTTCACATCCGTAGCTTTCTTATCAAAGACTACAGTCTCTGGCATTTCCATCGAGTCACTTTCAGTGGACGTGGTACTGCTATTAGATCCAGGTTCTGCCAAGGTTGTCCCTCCAAAGTCAGTGACTTCCCCTAGAGTTCCCTCTCCTGATCCTGTGGTCTCTCTCAAATCAGTATCATCGTCACATTCCATGTTTTGCTTCTCTGCCCTTTTCCTGCTGTTTTCTGAACCCCTATTTCCCTGAGCTTTGGATGCATGCTTCTCTCCACCTTCAGCACCACAGCCATCACATGCCTCATCCTTTTCTCTCTTTGTAATATCATTACTAGTTTGCAATAAAGGCAGTACTGAAAAGCTCTTTGCCTCAGAAGAGGGTACTCCTCCAGTATTGATATAACTTAATAGAGATTTGCTTCTCCATTCAGGGTCAGTTGATAACGGGGCCCCATTTTGGTTCCCAACAGGTCTAGAGATTTCATCATTTGTTGACACCTGTCTCAGAGTTGTCAAACTTCCTGAGCTCGTGTTTTCATCCTGACTTGCTGCATTATTCATACCGTCAACTTGTGCATCGTTTTTATCAGGATCACTTTCAGGATGTGCAGAGTCTAACAAATAATGTTTATACTTGGTGTAAATCTCGAGGAGACAATCTCGCTCCAGCTGCATGATGAACTGATCCATCTTGAGCATGTCCTTGTGGCATATATCCGAGTCCCAGAAGAGTTGAGGGGTCAGACGCCTTCCGACACACAGAAGCAAGGATGCCATGCGGTTCCCGCTGCCTGCTTTATTGCCATATTTACCTGTGTCCATCAGTTTACTGTTGCTATAAGATTGCTGAAAATGCTCATAGAATTTCGTCCATGTCTTCTCCGACACTGCCATATGTTCATCCATTTTCATGAATCAGTGTGGCAAAACAGAAGTTTGAAAATATTTATACGAAGTAGAGAAATGTCAAACATATATCTAAATCATTCTTCTTCATAAAATGTCTATGTTAATTTTGGCCAGCAGAGAGCATTTATCAGGTGTAATACTGCTTGCATCTCTACTTTTGCTCACTATATTCCTATTTAACGTTTTTAAAGATAATTTGTGCAGTTGTTGAGGCTGTCTTTTTCCTTCTGCTGTGTCTATTCAAAGGGCTGAAATTTAAATTTGTCCATCTCAATGTCCTTGCATTTCACCTGAGGAAGGGAAAAAAAATAATTAAAATTTAGTATTGCATGGAAACATTTGAACATATACTGCCCTCACTTTAAAAATACAGTCCAACCTGTCTAAGACGGAATCGAAAGGGAGTCAAATAAAGTTTCCGTCTTCCG
>JAUKPP010207361.1:0-14008 GCA_032273245.1 Phyllaplysia taylori
CCAAAAAAAAAAAAAAAAAAAAAAAGAGAGATAAGTGTGCTATTGAGTCATCGTGTGTGGTGTGCTCAATGGAGGTGGCGAAAGTAGCTCACACATCGCGTGTGTGTGGTGTGGAGTGTGTGGTCTATGGAGAGTCGGCCTAGAGTAAGTAGGCCTACGTGTAAGCCATTGGTTTACCAAATATTGAAGGGCTAGTTTCTTCATTTTTATTTAAGATTCTGGTTTTACACCCCTTGTAACCGTAGAAGTTACTACATTTTCGAGGCGGGCCACTTCTTAACCTGCATACTGTATATCGCTATCACTGTCAGGGCCAACCTGGACTGAGACTGAGAGAGATACAACACCCCACTGCCCAGCAGAAAGACAGAGGTGTTCGTCCATCCTGGGTATCAAACTCCTGTCCTCTGAGTCTGAGGGATAGCATAGGCGAAGTGTTTAACCATTACACCACGGATACCGGTCAAAACACGTGTTTTTCATTCGAATCTCCGGATTTCCTAAAGTCCAGATTAGGTGCACCTATCATCCGGGTACGGTATTTCATTTCTCAGACGACTGTTTGCTCAAGCCCAGGTGTTCCCAAGACAAAACAGACTTCGCTTGTGTTTTCCTCCCCACCCCGAGGGAGAGTTTCAGGAGAGGAGATAACACACACCGATGTGATGAAGGTGTTAATTAATGCCATGTTTTTATTTGTTTCTAATGAAAGAAAAGCGCTTCTACACAGTAATGGTCACAGTATAGCTTTGGGGGGAAAAGGAGACGGGTGGGCAGATGAGAAATAACAGTAAACAGACCGACTGGGTTCGCAGACAGAATCTTGTCCATACCCTGTTGGCCTTTTCCACGCAGGCAATGCTGATAATATTGCGCCTCATGTGATGCTTTCTCTAGGGAAATGGAATTTATCACTAAAATTAAACAACCCTCGGTAGAGTAGGCCTGGCCTATAGAGTGCCAATGGAGTGAACTTACGATCTCTGGTGATGGTATCATAAAGTCGTAAAGGGTAAACCTACTTTAAGTGGCACCATAAAAATAATAGTCACAGTTGAAGTTTTCGATTTCAATTAATTAAAGCTAATTGATAGTTTTAAAACATGTAGGGTTAGCATCGCGATTCTTGTAAAAAACACTTTCATAAACGAAATGAATGTCCCTATACAATGTACATATATGTATAAGCTAGGCCTATTAACATTCCATGGTGTAGGCCTTTGAAGTATCGGTACTCGGTACTGTAGAGGAAACCACATGTAAATTGCGAACATTACTTATTCATAATCACAGCGGAAGAACGTGTTCAAACCAATTTTAAAAAACACAGGTTATTATTGTGTTCCATAATAATAATATATGAATGTAGTGGAATGTATCCCAAAAACAAAAGCTCCCATAGTAAACAGTCAGTGCCTCAAAGTTGTAAACTTAAGTGGAGTGGAATTATAAACAGTCACAAGGGAAGTTTATTTTTAAGCAAAATAAAAATATTTTTTAAAAACACCATCAACCGTATCGTGGAGGAGACGAGACAGCCTATGAATATACATGTAATTAAGTTGGAGTAATGAGTTCAGATATCTGAGGCCGTTCCCTCTGAACATGTTATTTCAACATCTGATATGAAATTGAGAATTGATCATTCAGGTTTCCATCAAAGGTAAACGAGCATCACTGATAGCTATTAATTTCAACCCTGATAAATAGAGATTGGCTCGGGAAAACAACGTTGAGCTTGTTAACAGAAAAAAAAACATTACTTTCCCAAAGAACGCACTTCCCTATAAAGAGAGAGAAGTCAGTTTTAAAAAAAGACCAACTAAAGATTTATGCGGTTGTGTCCCTTTGACTGTTCAAGACAAATGGGTTGCCCCTGAAGGGGTTATTGGGTTTCACGATAAAGAGAGGCGAGTGTTGACGTTGAATTGGGTAGCACAGAAATTTTAATTTCCTATGAGATTTCTCATATCCTTGAAGATTGCAGATTCTTCATTGGCAAAAAGAAATTTTTTTAATTGTTCGTCAAAGCATACCAAGAAATGCAACTTTGGATCTCAGAGTCAGACTGTTTCGCAAAAAAAAAAAAACAGTAAATAATTTTGACAGTAAAAAAATTACAAATGCAACTCTCCTTTTTCATGACAGTTACAAAATAATTAATACCTATAAGAGTCTTCTTTTTCTTGCGAGACGGATTAACAGTGTATTCAAAATCACGAGAAGTAAATTACATGTAAATGAATTAATGCCGCTGGCAGAATTGTTTTCAAAGGATTTCACTTCATACACTTCAACAGATTTTAGCACAGTTCTTCATCAAACTCCCATTTTTCATAGTCCTGCAGTTACACCAGTAATACTTTCAACTGAGCCAAACAATATAAAGTTACTCCAAACCAACACACAGCATAAAGCCTTTAGTGCACTGTGGCGGTATTTGGTTACCAGTTCTATGTTCCTTACAACACTGTAAAGTCATTGTAGAGACGGGCGACTTCGACCTTGCCTGTCAGGGTCAACCCAGGCTGAGAGGGACGAATCCCAGCAGAAAAATGCAGATCGTCAGTACATGGAATTGATTTGCAGGTCTTCCATATGACAGACGAAGAGCCTAACCATTAGGGCTCTGCACGTTGAGTGTGGATGTGTCATTTACATTTATTATCCCTTAAATCATAAATGTCATTGTAGAACACCATTTGTAAAAAACGAATTTCCCTACTGGGATCAATGAAGTCATCTTTTCTCTTCTCAGGAAAAAGCATTACATATTGCTCAGCCATGAACAAGTATCTCCAAAACTCTACAGGAGCTTAAAGGACCAACAGTGAACAGCAGCATGAGTACTAGAGATTGGCTTGTCCATTAAAACTTTAACATTGTTTATTTGGTTTTGGTTCAACGCCCCATGCAACACTGTAAGGTCATTTACGAGGTGGGACCTCTGAATTTTACATCCATCTCCAATAGGATGGGGATTGGAGCCATGAGAATTCCGAAAAAATCCCGGAAGACCTGAGTTCGATCCCACGTGCTGACGACCTACGTTTTTCTGCTGGGATTTATGATTCTCAGCCCAGTTTGACCCAAACAGAGAGGGTCGATGAAGCCCATTTCTTTAATGACCTTAAAAGTTAGTGTTGCAGGGGACGTAAAACTGGCTACGAAACCAAAATATCTTTGGTTCAGCCCTCTTGAGTCAACAATCAACAACTACGACCATGTCCTTGTTACACAGTACAATCATTTTGGAGGCTTCAATCCTGTATGTTGGGGCCAACCCAGGCTGAAAGGGACACATCATTTCAGCAGAGTGACATAGGCGCTCATCCAATATGGATCCTGTTCTCTGTGTGATAGGCAAAGAGCCTAACGATTACACCACAGATGCTTGTTTTGAATAGGATAATAACCTAGATTTAAGTCCCCAATCAACAAAGACAACAATGCAAAACTTGGGCTGTGTCACAAGGTTAAGTTAAATGGTCTTACTCTGTTTGGTTTGGTTTTGGTTTAACGCCCCATGCAACACTGCAGGGTCATTTACGAGGCGGGACCTCCAAATTTGACGTCCATCTCTGATAGGACAGGGTTCGGAGCCATGAAAACTCCGAAAAAATCCCGGTGAACCTCCCCAGATTCGAACCCGGGATCTCGTCTGTAGGCAGGATCACTACCGCTCAGCCATCGACGCCACCTCTTACTCTGTGTTCAGTTGCAGGGAAAAATCTTGTTCAAATCCGATATGCTGATATCTCCTGGATGGATTGAATTTGTGGTTCAAATCCTGGTGGCGTACTTTCTAGCTTCATGTTGTTGGTTTTGTTTTAATGCTCCTAGAAACTCTGTAAAAGAATTTAAGTTAAAGGTAGGATGGGGTTTTGAGTGATGTAAACTCTGAAAAAAATCTTGTAACACTAAGGTTATTTTAGAGGAGGACTATTTCAGCTCAGCCCGTCAGGGTCAACCAGGGCTGAGGGGGACCCAACATCCCAGAAAATAGAAAGATATGTTCATCTAACTCTGGGGTTGAACTACCACCCTTCGATGTGCAAAGAGCATAATCATTTAACCACAGTGTATAGTATTCGGACCACAGAAAAAAACAAAATAAATGCAAATAGACATTTAGACCAAGATATGAAGATGAAATTTTTTAAAGTGATAGATATTTATTTATTGCGTAAAACAGTGAGCATATCACAACATAACCAAGCTGGCATCCACCTTCCTCTTCTTGGCTGCCCTAGACACTTTTTTCGCTTTGACATTGGTCTGTACCTCATCCTGTAGCTGGCTGAAGAATGCTGTTGATGATCCAAGCTTTTGCTTGTCGCCCTATTTTAAAAAAAGAAAAAATAGAAAAGAAAAAGGTGAGCACAGTAATATAATAAATAATAAGCAATTAGTTCAGTTGGACAGTGATAAATGCAATAAAAGTCACTCCAGTTTCATTGCTTTCTTCACACACAGCGCACATGAATTTTCATAAGAACATAGTTCTGGTAGCAAAATCAAAGGGGGCATTAAACTCCCTGCACCCCGTGTGACTAAGAAATATGCTTTATGAGACAGAAATTTGAGACAATGGCTTACAGTAGCTGTAAAGAGAAAAGGTTCTAAGGGAACCAATATAAATTTGCATTACAGTCGAACCTACTCTAGCGACCACCTGATCAAGACAACCACCTGTACAAACAACCAGTTCTTACTTACCACCTTGATTTTTTTCCATATAATGAAACTGTTCAAGACGACCTGTCCAACGCGACCACGACCACCCTATTTTACTGACCAACAGCCACAAAAACCTACCCTACCCAAGACGACCACCTGACTCTCTTTGCACCCAAAACGTTGCCGCAATCATGGGCGCCTGTCATGCAGGGAAGTGGTGAGCCCTTGTCCTGGCCGCCAGTAGGCCTACCCATTCTTTTCATCTATCGTTGTTACACATTATTAGCCCCTCCTATAAGTTATACACTCGCTGACCAGCACTGAGCCTTGGCAAGGTCAGCGCTTACTCGTGTTGGTCATTGGCTAACAAATTTCCAGCTGTGGATGAGTGTGGCAGGCGACCATCTTAATCCATTTACCTGTTGTTATTAGCCCCTCCCATAATTCGCAATACATTGTAATTCCCGACCAACACGAAGTGAAGGCAATGGCAGTGGTCCATCTGTGTACCCAGTCGGTAACAACAGATTTGCCACAATGGTGTTGTTTGTTCGTTTAGTAGCGTGGGCACATTTCTTTGTTCTCTCCATCTCATTGTATCTCCCTCATCTGATACATTTTGGACAACCATGAAAATACAAAGCCAAAGCACCCCCTGCCCTCTCCGAAAGGAAAAAAACAACAACAAATATTTAAAACATCCCACGAAAGGATTTGTTTTTTCCACTTCATATTCAAATGACCTGTCCAAGACGACCACTTTTCTCTCGACAATGAGTGGTCGTCTTGGACAGGTTCCACTGTATGTGAGTCATCAACCATTAGCACACTTGCAAGATGCAAGAAAATTACAGCAGTCAAATTCTAAAATAACCTTACAGTGTTACAAAGGGTGTAAACCAAAACCAAACCAAGCCAAGATATTATCTGTACTGTCTTTAGCTTGAAATAAAATCCCAGAATAAATCCTAGGACAGAGCGGACACACATCTCACTTGACCATCGTACCTTTATCATGGTTACACTCCTGTCTGACTTGCTCAGCTGCTCTAACTGTTTCCTCGCTTTCTCCTTGCTGTATTTGTTGCCTAGACCAGGATTAATTTTCTCAATGACTTTCTCACGAGATTCCTTGGCCTTCTTTCGTTCCCTCTTGTCTTTTTTCTTCTGCCGGAGAGCCCTCTTCTTATCAGTGGACGTCCTTTCATCATCAGCTTTGACCTCACCTTTCTTTTTCTCCTAAAACATAAACAAAACAACAACATTTTATAAGTCATTGCCAATAGCAGTGGTCAGCCTCTCGTATTTTTCAGGTAGAGCATACAAAGAAAAATTGTGACTTGCCCTAAAGCTGGGCTGTCACTCACATGTGACAATTTTGGAAACACTGAAATGTGATCCTCATTGGTAGCAATTACAGTAGAACCCGCACAAAGTTGACATTGTTGGGACTATTGAAATCACTTCGAGTCAACTTAATCCGAATGTTGAGTTAACAAACATCGAGAATGCGGGTTCTACTGCAGTAATGTGCCACAAGTGCAACATTACACACAGTTTATCACTGAAACTTGAGTCGAAAACAGATGAGTTGATGTCATTAGGGTTGGAAAAACAGATCAAGCCACCTGAAGTTGAACTTGTCCATTTTATAAATAAAGAAAAAGAGGGTCTGGGACTTGAGAAAACGATCAGTTTAACCCAAAACCAACAACTACTCAGGTAGGTTGAATACAAGCTCAGAGTTGACTACAATATATTCTTAAAACTCCAAGAAACAGTCCCGGTTAGACATAGTCACACATCACATACAAACTGGCAATAGGTTCTAGTTAATAAGATGTAGCGCAGTAAACGGCACATATCAGTGTAGCAATATCAACTCACGTAAACTTCCTCGGGAGCCAAAAGTTCAGAATCAGCTGTTGCTACTGGTGCTACTTCCTCCATGGCAATGGCTGGCGTGTTCACAATGATCTTCACTTCAGTACCAGGCTAAGCAAGGAAAAACAGACATTTCAAATTATAACTATAACATCAATCAAAGTAATTTGAACAAAGTAAAAATGATAATTGCACTTACATAGAGCATATCCCTCACTTTATAGCAGGCTCTATACGCTTTACAATTTCTTCACAACACAAAACATTAATAAAAAAAAAAAGAAAGAACCACACGCCATTACATGACATATCATTAACTTTCGAGGGTGGTTTGTCATGATATATTTAGTGAACATTATTGAAAATAGTGTACACAGCTTGAGCAGTTTAGTCCTGCAAAAGCAACCCAACTAGATACTGATGAAAAACAGGCATTCCTTCTTTCAACAGTTTATTTAGTTAACAAATTTTTCCTGAAATGTGCACTTAATACTCCACTCAGATAGCTCTTGCAGGATGTCAGACAAATGTGTGAGCATTTTATTTTTCAGGTTGAAGCCACACTCTTGCCTTGCAAAAAATTATTGGAGACAATACTGAATATAGAAAAGAACAAGCTGAAAAGGAGTTGATGTTCAGCAAGAGTATCTCAAAATACTTTACCCTCATGGGAGTATATCGGAAGTTGCTGAGGGCATCAAGCTGGTGGAATAATTTGTTCAGATCTTTCTCAATCTTCTCACACTCAGGGTCGGCCTTGACTTCTTCTTCATCTTGCTGGAGAGAAACAAAGACAAAATGGTGCTTGAGTAAATGTTAGTCATCAAGAAAATTGAACTTATAGTGCTCCACTATCCCGATTCCATCACTGAGATTTCTTTATCTTGACTACACATATCTCTGTCTAAGTTCTCATCTCAAACATTATTAAAATTCAGAGGCATCTATGGTTGAGCAGTAAAGACCCGCCAACAAATACGGAGATCCCAGGTCTAAATCCTGGGAAGTTCACAGTACTTTTTCTGAGATTTTATGGCTCTGACCCGTCTTATCAGAGATTAATATAAAATTGAAAGACCCTGCCTCTTAAATGACAAAACCAACCACCTAAACAACTAATTTAAAAAATCTTTTTTCAGAACAGAATCTTATACCTTATGCTGACAGAATTTGTATTTCGAACTATACAACAAGCATAAGATCTTGTATAAATTGATAAAGGTAATGATAATTTGACAGTTAATTTCAAACCTTATATACAGAGAATAGGCCTACTTCTGTTTCACCAAGTCTCATTATTTGTGAATAGCTTGCACAAGACTGCAATTCTAAATTAAGGGAAGAAAGGCAACCCACCTTTTGCTGTTTTAAGAACTCCTGCTCATACAATTCTCCCAAACTCAACTTGCTCTTCTCCTGGTCCAAAACAATTCTTTTCTTGAATTCAAACGCATCCTCCTTGGGCTTTTCCTTCCTCTCCACATCATCAAAGGCCTGAAAGAAACATCCAGGACATGTGATCTATAAACATCCACATACAAAAATAATAGCCAGCTAAGAGAAAGGATTGCATGAACAGTTTAAAATATTTTTTAATCTGGACAAAGACTAAAATCAGATCAAAGGCAAACCAAAAGGTACAGTACTGGTAAAGCTAACCTTGGCTACATACTGACAAATATAATATCTGAGGTGCCAACCAGAACACCGGTAATGAAACAAATTGATCTAGATGAATTGCATGATGGCCCTATGCAAATGATTTTACAGAATTCTGTATATTTACAGACAATTGGCACCCTCAAAATGTTCAAACAATACACCATGGAAAGTGATGCAGCAGAGCCTGGGGACATAAAAAAGACTAGGATCAGAAAGAATGTACACATAGGGAACTTACTTTGTCTTTAATCCTCTGTTTTATGTAGTCTTCCAAGGATTTTGTTGTTTCATCAGTAATTGTAGGAGCTGAGGGAAAATTACAACAGGATCATTGGATACATTCATGAATTGTGTTCAAATCCAAAGTATGCATAATCTATATATTAAAAATAATATACGCTCAATATACTAAGACCATGACATCATCAATATTTATGTGAAAATCTAAAATCTACATAGATCATTGATGACAATGTGTGCCCTTCATTATCAGTAGTCTAGAATAGTCAATGAATGTATTCTCTATCTTTGTGAACTCTTAATTGATGCTGCAGGGTGTTCATAGGTGAAAGCATTGCACTTTTCTGACATGAATACAGAGAAGAAGTGTTCCAGGCAGATGCTCATTCTGGCTGATGAGTTTAATTATGAATCAAATGACTCTTGCCACAGTAGGAATGGCTAGGAAGAAAACTCATATGGTTCAGAAACAATCTGATGTCCAACGGGATGCGATTATTGATAGATAGAACCATGTGGAAAATTTTAAGTACATGTATCTGTATTGAATAATTATTGATTTCCAATTCTTTGGCTGACATACCCTTGTATTCTGCAAACTTGGACAAGGTGCCCTGGGCCCATATAAGTTTTAGAGTAACATTGAGCCAACATTTTGGATCAATAAGTGTTCAAAAGCATGAGGGTACAGAGGGAAAGTTTTCAAGATAAAAAAATATCACTTGAGAAAGGACTGGATAAAAAGAGGCAAACAAAAAATTAAATTTTCGATTAGAATTATTCCAAATTTACCTGCTCGTGCTGTGTGTTGAAAGTCCAAGACAGTTTCTAGTAAGCTGTTTTCGGGTCTCTTTGATGCAGTCGCCTCTCCTTTCAGTTCCCATGAAGCCTCTTTCAAACTCAACTCTTCCATTTCTCTTGCTTTCTTCTGAAGCTGTTAACCAATACAAAAGAAGTTATATCAACCATCAAACAACTCTTTCCCCCCTATACATCAGCATGCATTCATTATAAGTCGACTCCACTGTGCTGTACTTGTTTGAGTTGATTTTCCAATTTGGTTTTGATTATGTAACCAGTTTTACGTCCCTTTCTGCAACACTGTAAGGTCATTTAAGAGACAGGTTACTTCGACCCTGCATGTCAGGACCAACTAAGAGGGATGAACCCCAGCTGAAAAAGGCATACCGCCCGCCTGTGGGATTGAACTCAGATCTTTCACATGATAGGTGAAGAGCCTAACCATAACACAACAGACGTTTCAGTTGATTTTCGGTTACGTTGATCTTTCTCTCACGTCCCACTCCCTCGACAATTTTAGATAGATAAATTGGTCTTTTTTTCCCCCACCCCAATCCATCCTTCCAGCATTGTCCACAGTGCCAAACTGAGGGTATAAAGGTCCCTGCGCTGATAGTCATGAATCTAAATTTCAAGCTTATCTCAATTGAATCACTTGTTTTTACCCTGGACATAGCTGCTACTCATGACTTTTGAAGACATTGATGTTGCTTTCACACAAAAAGTATTACAAAATGTGTATGTTCCAAAGATGTTCTGAATACAAGAAGATAGCTTCAATTATTCTACATGCAAAGGCACAAATCTGAATTTACCTGTTCTTGTTTGAGCTCAAAGGTTGATTTGGTCTTTTCATCCTTCTCTCCAGCTCCTTCAGCATCTTCTCCATCACTGGAATAAAATGGGAATTAAAGTGAAACTTAAATTGCAAATAGACATGAAGGCTTAATATATGCATATCTAAAAAATAAATGCAGGTGTATTAAGCAATAAACTGAAATGATAAATGAACTGTTTCACATTCTAAGTTTTCCATATTGTCATGGTACTTCCAAAATGGCATGAGTCCCACTTTGGCCATTATGGAATAAACCCAATATAATTCCACACATTATAGTGCATTATTTGGTATTACATTTGCTCAAAGGTGCTGGGCCGTTTTGCTGAAATTTGATATTTCCATGTTTTTTCTTGTAACATAGAGTAAGGCCATATCAGTTTTTCCCCTTTAACTCAGAAGTGCAAAAAATTAGTTATGCCATATTAAAAGCACCATGATGATATATTTCAAAGTTGTTATTTCCATGCACAGTAAAGCAGCACCTCAGTGTAATGTAAGGAAATAAATTCAAATGTCTGGAAATTTGATACATAATTATACACTTTCAGCTATTTGTTACATAAATAAATTTTTCTGGTGTTTTGTCATCCTCAGTTCTGATTCAAGTTTCCCGCACTGAAAGTGTGATATCTACAAGTTTGAAAATTAACAGAGTAGGGAATCCCAATTTCTTATGATGCATCTTGTATTTAAAACTGGTTGTTATAAGCCTATGATAGTTCTCCCTATTCTTAATTTTACAAATTCAGTACTCCTTGTGTATTGTGTTGGACATGACAGTTATACAGCTCACAGTTCACATTTTCACAACTTTCAAAAAAATTCAACGACCTGTGTAATAAATCATGAAAAATTCTATAAATTGATAGAGTGTGTTTAGTTTTATACTGTGATATATATATTATTATATTCCATTCACAACCACCATCTCTGTTAAATCTTTGTGGATCCCACTACTAAATATCTTCGTTGGGAGTTCCAATACTTCTGGTGCTTATCTTCTTCTACTAAGACAAGTCTTTCCCCTCTCCTTTCTCATACAAACTAGATAATTATTTCTTCATGACTGTTAACATGCAAAATACTTTTCTCACTACTTTAAGCAGTAAACATGGATCTGATGGGCCACATATCTATGTGTAATATCCATTGCTAAAGGCTAAACAAGCAAAGGTGAAAATATGCTGCACTCATTTCCTAGGTGTCAATTACTAACAAAAGAATATCACAAACCTTTGGAGTAAGTCATTTGTGAAAGAAACTTTCTTCTTAGCAGCAGATGACTTTGACTTTGCCTCCTCTTCCTCCTCAGCCTCCTCTGCATCATCCTCCTCCATTGCTTCATCATTTTCATCCTCATCCTCTTCTTCCTCCTCCTCTTCATCATCCAAGAGGTCTCCATCTTCAGCATTCTCACTCTCTGCTCCTGAGGCATCATCAACATCCTCTTCCTCTTTGCCATCTTTTCTCTTTTTCTTGGGCACCTTAGTATCTTTAGCGCCTTCGTAGGGGGGATCAAAGAAGTCTGCATACTTTGCATTACTTGATTCCTGTTCAGAGTAAAATAAACAGAGATGCGAGCTATAGGAATTCATGTTAAACTTTTGTTTCCAAAATAAAAAAAAGTATCTATATATTAGATCATCATTTCACTTACTGACCCAAGGCCTCTGCCTTAACACGTCTCTGTAGTCCAAGCACACATTATCTAAGTTAATTTAGAATACGTATGGGTGTGTCACTGTCAGTATTATAACAAGCATATGTATGTCAATAACTATTCAATGCAGACACTTGGAATTTTCAGCATGAATCTAGATTTGGCCTTTAAAAAGCGTGCTGTGCCCAGCCACTCTCTTTTCTGAGCAATATGAGGTTTCCACAAGGCCAGACCTACTACCCAAAAGTCATCACATTCATAGTCTAAATATATGGTAGAAAAAGTATCTGCGCCCATCAATGTAAAAAATATTGCAATATTTTCACACTCAACATCACGTGTTTTTATTTGGTTACCAGTTTTACATCCCCTGCAGCACTGTAAGGTCATCTAAGAGACAGGCTACTTCGACCCTGCCTGTTAGGGCCGACCCAGGCTGAAAGGGACAAAATTCCAGCAGTAAGAAAAAACCCAGATCATCCGCGCTCGGGATCGAACTTATGAATATCAACTGTCTGAGAAAGAACTGAAAGAGCAGACTTTACTTGTCACCTACGACTAGGGTTTTTAGAAAAAAAAAACTGTGTTTTGTTATACTTACATCCTCATCTGACTCCATATCAGCAAACATATCAATGTCTTGTTCGTCCTCATCTTCACTGCTGTCGTCATCATCGTCAGATTCACCACCACCTTTCTTTTCCCTTTTCACTTTCTTTTCTTCTTTCACATCTTCTATGTCTAGAAACTCTTCCATGTCTGCAAGTTTGAAAAACTTGTCATCTACAACAGTGGTTCTTTTGGGACCTTTGCGTTTTGACTCTGCTTGAGCTTTTGTCTTATGTTTCTCATCATCATCATCATCATCTTCGTCATCTGACAAACCTTTGGCAAGCTCATTATCCACCTGAAAATCAAAGTCAAGGTCAGCGTCCTCATCACTATCTCCAAAGCCATCAAAGCCTTCATTTTCATCTCCCGGATCTTCTTCTAAACGCTTCTTAATCGAGTCCAGAACATTGTCATCATCACCATCTTCGTCTGAAATGTCTGATTTATCATCCTCTGAGGCTTCCACTTTTTCGTTGACAGCAATTTTCTTTTTACCCTTAACCTTGGTACCTTTCTTCCTTTTACGATTTTGAGAAGACTGAATCCTCACAGCATTTCGTGTGCATGCAGTCAAAGACATTTTGTGCTCATTTCGAAGTTCAAGTTGCTGCCAGATTTGTTCTACATCTAAGCCCCGAGTGACAAAGCTGGGCAGCCCTTCATTGAATTTCCCGTTTGTCAGCAGCTGAGACCCAAGCATCATAAGAGTACTGAGGTGATGTGAGTCCTGTTCTTGATTCATTTTGCTTTTCCTGACAGAAACAAAAAGGAAAGAAAAGTTTTTATTACATTATTCATTTTTTCAAAGGAGAAGCAAGCATCAAATTCATTTAATACAACTGAGCACTGATAATCCCACTGTTCTGAAATTCATATTAACTCATTTTCAATTCCACATAACGGAAAGGGAATAGATCTTTTTCTTCCATTCTGTGAGTATCTGACAATTCAATGTTCGAACTCCAACAACAAAGAGGGCAAAAAACTGTTCATTTAATTTTTTAAAAAGTTTTCAGTAATCCAACATGATTTTTCATAACAGGCAGAGTGCTGCTACAGTAAAACCTCGTTAAAACGCCAACCATGGAACCATTAGAAAGCTGGCGTTACAGAGAGAATGGCAGTTCAATGAGAGCAAAACAAGGGAGGCTATACATATATTTGACAACATTTTACGCAGATATCCCCCTTATGTCTTGCCAAGTGGCTCTCCGCATGGTCGCAAAGATGCGGCGGGAGAGGGTGAGCTTGTTGTGTGCATCGACACACTGTTGAAATATACGCTTTGCCAAGTGAGAGTGGGTTTTGTATTACTATATACTTCAATGGTTTTGAGCTGGCAGGACACGGGCATTATTTACTATGTGTACTTAAGATATGTACCTCGTGAAGTACTGGCGATGGCGGTACAGAGTTATTTCACTGTTTTTGTATGTACAGTAACCAAACCGCACCACAGGGAAAAGCAGGCGGTATGCGGGAGGGGCAGAGTTGCCAACCACTTCGAAGGGGAAACCAGTAATTTTCATACAAAAAAAACAGTAATCAGGAGTAAAAACCAGTACACATGTGTCATGCAATAAATTAAGTCTAAAAATAGTAACAGATGGTGGAAATTCACCGAATGC